>OW386292.2:123216238-123369238 GCA_936432065.2 Rutpela maculata
CAGCAAGAAGCAATACATCTGATATTAAATAAATGTCTGAATATTCACCAAGAGTTCGATAATTAAATGTATGCCACACATCACAAGCCCGATCATAATCTTCCTGAGAAATTGAGTCACCACTCAAGATATTAAAAAACTCATCCTGTGATGGCAATTTGCCCTCATCCAATTTTTTCAGCGAATCTACGTAGGAATATGGAAAGACACCTTTACGTCTTAATAAATTGAATTGTTTGTCATCGGTATAAAATTTTCTTACTTCGAGGCATTGATGTTTCTAGCGTTTGACTTAGTTTATCCAAAGATGCCGGTAAAAAGCGAAAAAAATCGACAAACCTTAATTTTATGAAAATTTTCTTCGGTTTTTTATCATTAGATTTATCTACAATTTGTTTGGAAAACGTAATATCTTTTTCTTTATTCTGTGCAAGAACTTGAATACTTTCTCGTTTTTAAGCTATTTTTTTTTATAAATAAATGAGAATCGTAATTAGTTAAGTTATGAAAGAATACTGGTATAAATTTAGGTATTTTAAAGTTTAAATTACAATGAGAATTAGCAGCTCCTCTGAAATTACCGGTAACGTGGCAATGATCGCGGACCCTTTCATCACCATTCTCAAAAGGTTTATGGCAGATATGACAAATTTGACTATTATTGAAAATATCTTGTTGATTCTGTGATAATGGTTTCATTTCAACTATATTTTTTTAAGTGATTTTGATATAATTGTAAGACAAGTTCATCTAATATTTTCACAAATACTTCCACAGCATCAATACCTCGATAATATTCAAGTTTGGAAAGATTATCATCAAAACTACACTTTAAGTAGATGCAAAATGAATACGGCTTATGTTGGTACGTTTTAACGGAGAATGATTTACTATCAGATGGTTCATTGTAATGATGTGGTTTTAATAAACTTTCAATAATCTGCATATATAATGAAAGGAACCGGCAATTGTTTCTCAAAATTAACAAATTTCAGTATATTTCCTGCAATTAATTCCCCACGTTTATTGATTTGTGGATCTGTATCGGCTAAAATGGTACATAAATGATTATAGTCACATCTTTCATGAGCATACAATTTCTCAGGAGAATTAAAAAATATAATTTCGGCCGTGATGTTTATATCTTTGGCTAGAGACTAATCGTGATAAGTCTTTAATAATGGTGTAATGAGTATTGCCTTCAACATCAGCAATGAGTAATTAGTTTACATGTGTATTTTGTTTTTATTTGTGAAGTGTAAGGGGCCTACAATCTCACTGACCATTTTACCATCTTTATATTGATTATTTACCCCGAATACATTTATAGAGATATTATTTAAAATCTCAAATTTATGAATATCATTTAATTTAACAGGAAAATCGATACCTTCAAAATTTAGCAATGTTGCGTAATGAGGATAGGATGATACTTCATGCGGAGGCCCATTGGCTGGAAAAGTCGCGGCATTGACGGCATAAGCAAAACACTTGTCATCATTATTTTGAATATTGAAAACAGCTCTCTTATTTTCAATAAATTTAGGAAACCTAATGTATGTTGATGCGAATAATGGATTGTATTTGTTGAGGTTGACTTCAAGAAAACTAACGTGCTTCAGAGCCCATCCTAAAAAATAATTAATGATCATGTAAAAAAATAAAACTGCAGAAATCATACGATAACTGTAATTGACATAAATTTTTTACACATACCTGAGTCTCGCTCCTGAAAGGTTGATGCTTTCTCTATGATCTCTCCTTTGAACTCATACAGATTTAATACATTCAATGAGTGTGTCACAACTTTATTTTTAGTATTGAATGACTTTATGTCTGACATTTCTTTCCCCTCAATAACATAGAACCCAAATAATTCCATATTAATTTTTAAGCTGAAGAATGTTTTAATATATGTCTCAATCACTGAGATAACTTTCATTTTTATTTCTTCCAAAAACTGGGTGATATCTGTGCACTGATTCTTTGTGTCGAAATTCGGTTCTTGAATGCGCTCTGAAGTTTTTTTACCCCATCTTCTACAATATTGATCACTTTCTTGTGAGATGAACTTTTTAAATGTCCCATTAATTTATTTTTAGGCATTTTTTCATAACATTGTGGGCAATTAATAATAACCTCCTGAGCTTTTATATGACCACCATCGGAGCTGCGTAGATTTTCAGATTCCTTATTACATTTTTTAGCATGACACTGCACACCAGATGGTCCAGGAAGATTTTGGGATTCCTTATTATATTTTTTAGGTGAATTGTTTAGTGTGATTCTTTTAGGGACACTATGTGCACTTATTTCTCTGTAGGGTCTGCTTTCTTGAAGATGACGCGACAAACTACTTTTTGATGAAAATTGTTTTCCACACTGAGGACACAGCATTGTAGATTATAGTTTGACAAGGAACTATATATTCGATATCAAATAACTTTATTTAAGAAGTGTCTGATATTAATGAGTGAATCCATTAACATGTTTCTTTATATATCCCCCCCACCACTTAATTAATATAGTAATTTGAACTGAGGGGAAAACATATTTTCAAGATAAAATCTTTAAAATAATTAATGTGTTGGTAATTTGAGTCTCCATAAATGCTTTCAAGATTTACAAAAAATTATTAAAAACTAATCAGCTAAAAATGTTTCTATGGGATTGATAACAGTTGACATTATTCAAAATTGTTTCGAAATAAAAAATGTAATCTGTAAAATAAAACGGCTAGGCAAGCTTAATAATATTAATATTATTATTTAATATTAATAACTTTGTCCGTGAAAGTGGGGGTTACCGTGCGTCAAATCCGGTAGTTCTGATTTTTTGCTGAGTTGTTTATGATATTGGTCCAATGAATTATCCAAGTTTTCGAACTCGACGGCCGAACGCAACCTAATCAAAAGTCCAAAAAAACGTGAAATTTTCGAGATTTTTTCAGTTTTTGGCGATTTTAACCCTGAAGGGCTAGTTTTTTCGAAATAACTGTTCAGTGAATTTTTAAAGTATACTAAATTTCCTATAATTTGAGACAACAACCAGCTCTGTAAGTCCCACAGTATCCGAAAGACAGCTTTTTAAAATTTATCGATTTTTTCGAATGTGTGAAATATTAAGCAATTTATTATAATATTTGGTTTTAATTTGATTTTAATAAATATATTCAATGTATAAGGTATGTACATGATGGTATTGCTCCGGTTATTCCATGAGGAGCAGATTTGAAAATTGTTTGAAATAAGATGAAGCATTTGGAAAAACAATAAAATAAAGGTAAATGGAATTTGATGAAATTCTCGGTTTTCTGTTTAGGTCAATAAATTAGAATAAGGTAAGTAAGTATGTCTATATTTAAAACAGTACCCAGTAAACATTTCTTAAAACTAGAAAATAAATGCATCTAACCAAAAAGTTAAACTGATTAACTACGATGATTGCCTACAATCTTACAAAAATGAAATCAACTAAAACTTAGGTTGGTTAATATAACGTTAAAATTGGGTGAAGACAGGTTCGTATTAAATTGAAGTAAAGATAAAATAATAAGAAAATCAGAAAAAACTTATATTATTTAAGTAAATTTCGCCCTCTTGGAAGGGCCTGGTTGAGAGTCATCGCTTGCTGCACAGGAAAGACCTACAACTTGACTGTTAATGTCTTCTGTGGAATCTCTCCACAAAACATCTAGCATTTCATTGTTATCTAGGATTTCGATATTAGTCATATCTTCACCTTCTGGGGAGTCGAGATCATCAAGTTCAATATCTGGCACATTATCGCATGAGGCCCCGCTGCAATGGTTGCAGACTGAGGAACACTTTAACCCTGATTTTCTACAGCTGCACGCGTTTCCACAACGCCCCTTGCAGCCGCATGAAATCATCCGCAAAAGATTTTCTGGGACTGGGTCTCTGGACATCATTTTTGGGATGAGGCCATGTGTAGTGGATATCCACCCCCAGTCGAGAGGATTAAATTCAACGCCCAACCACTTCTGCACCTGTAGGAGGATTGTACATTTATAAGTAAACTATATCTACATATTATAACGATGATAATTCATACCTTATTGTAGGTGCGCAGAAAGTGAAATCTAGCTGCATCTCGTGTAGGAGGTAACCTGGCAAGATTGAAGCTCGTTTTCGCTGCAGCTCTCGAGAATAGGTAGTACCGCAGCTCGTCGAGGTTATGAGTATCGGGGTTTCCACCGTAGAGAACAACTGTTATCCGCTCCCCTGCTGCTGCTATCTCGTCAGGTGTAGAGGTGGGCTCAAAAAAAAATGCAGCTTCCTTTATGAGGTCCGGATTTTTATGGAAGGTGGACAAAATTTTCATCTTTCCTTGGCCAAAAAAACATGATGTCGAGTCACACCCACTGAAAGCATGGATGAATAGGAAAAGCTCCTGTTTTAATTTATATTTTGAAGAAGTAATGCTGGAATAGATCACATCTGGGGTTTTGCTTCTTCCACATTTCTTGAAAAAAATTTGACGTTGGTGTGAGATTCCAGTGAGGATTATCAACAAGTCTATGTCTTCACCAGCGACTAACACTACATCGTAAGAAGAAGCAACAGTTAAAGCTGTAGTGATGATGAGCCTGTCAGCATCTTCCTCTGCCTGGAATACTTCAATGTTATGATTTTTCATTTTTGTTTTCAGGAGGTTGATGAAGCGAATTTTGTTTTTATCGTTTGACAGGAAATTTCCTTGAGGAATCTGAGCCATGGTTTTTTCATCAAATATTATTTCTGGAGATGTGTGCTGCTTGACTCTGCGAAGACGTTCAGAGCTTTTTGTACCTTTTTGTGCAGCATCTGTTGGGTATCCATCGAAAACTACTGCCACGTTTGAGCCGTATTGAGCAGTGATGTACTGGATGTACCGGTCAGCTATCGAACCAAACGATGAGCTGTGAGGCCACACAACTTTGTGGAGCAGATGACCTCCATCTACCACTACAAATTTAGTTTTTCCTTCCATATTATCCAAGTTTACCGATTGAAATGCAGCAAATAACGAGGATTTCGTGCCCTTTCTCATTCCCTCTTCAGTGAATAGTGACATTGGGATTGGTGACAGCTCGTATGTGAAAAAAGTTTGCAGTTCTTCATTCGATTTCTTTAGAACACATAGCCTGTGAAACAGTGTTAGGGGATTAACAGTGACCTTTCTATCACCAATAGTAGTAGTTCGTATTGCTGAAGAAAGGGATACCACATTGTTTTTTCGTTTGAATTTCACTTCCTGGAAGTTCTGGCCAACTGCTGTTAGCATCGATTCCTTTCCAATCTCTAGAGCCATATGGCTGTTCACAGTGGCTCCTCCAACCTGACCACTGCTAATGGACATGATGAAGTCTGTTGCGGAAAATGGAGGGTGCTGCGAGAACCAGTGACAAAGTTTTTCAGTATCTGATTCATCTCTGGTGACACGAGATTGTCGCATGTCTACATGCTGCTCTGTTGTTGCAGAGTTAACGTCGCAGTATATTTCCACTTCATTGCAAATATTCTGTAGATACACCATGCCCAGTGTCCACCGGGAGAGAACACTCTCAGTCATCCCACGTCCTCGGGTAAGTCCACCATAGCTTTTCATGGATTTCATAAGTACCTGCTCAATGGTCATATCTGACCATATACCGGAGTAAAATTTTCTAGTACGTCTGATGGTGAAGAATCCTTGTTTTGTAAAACGTTCGTAATCGAGAGGGTCCATTTTCCCTTCCAATTCCAGCATATCTTGAAGATATAACTGTGAACACTTGCCATAAAAAAAGTGACCTGATGCTTCAAAAAATGGGAGCATTTTCTGAATGGTGGCCACATGCAAATTCCAATCCCCTGTCCGTTCTGCTTGGATGAATTGCTTCACCAATGTTGCCATTCGAAAATAAAGGACCCACAACTTTGCAGTTGGTCCATTGCTCTCAAGCTTGACAAGGGCCTCAGTGAATTTCTTAGCAATTGCTTGAAACCGCTCATTTTCAACTGCTTCCTGAATTGCAGGTTTATCAAGGTTTTAATGTGTTTCTTCAATAATGCTTTCGTCCTCTTTAGAAATTGTTAGAATTGTTTTCACAACTTCTCTTGCCAAGGAAAGATGGGCCAAAATATGGGCCCTTACTGCTCTAGCATAAGCATGGCCAGATAGCATCTTGTCAATGCTGTTTTCAGCATAAATTGTCGAGAGCAGTTCTTTCAACCCACTTCCACTCATGATCATACCTATTGTTCCCATGTAGGACATGAGTAGGTGGAAACCCCCTAGCCTTACCACTATGTTGCTCAAATCAGTATCCTGACAGTTTGCGACTATCTCTTTAGCTTTGATATATAGGGGTTGGTCAAAACTGATGATGCAGGACTTCTGCCCATGGATTCTGCATTTCTCGCTGGCAACTCGAAGAGCTGTGAGAATTGTATCATACTGGGATGGAGGATAATTGATGAATGGTAGGCATATAATTTTTGATAATTCAAATTGTTTTTCCTTTGTCACTTCCTCCATAAACCCATTCCATCCCAGGATTTTCGTTTTTTTCAGAACTTTTCCATACAACCATGAGATATCTAAAAGGCTGGGCACGATTTCATCAGGTAGTGGATGGATATTGTCTACGTTCACAATTTTAATTGTTGACAAACCGTGATTCGTTGCAACTTGTTGAAAGGTTTCTAGATGAACAGAAGGAGTTCGCTGCACAAGTTCATCAGCAGTGCACTTCGTCAAACGGGCTATTGGCTTCTCAGAACATATCGAATCATAGGGAGTCACGATTTGTATACCTCCCATAGCGTGGAAGGTTCCCAGTCCGTCCAATGTGCTCACATTGCAATCGGCGTTATCAAATGAAAATTGCAAAAATGAAGGCTCTTTCAAGATAATTTTGTCTGGTCGCATGATAGCTGAGGTTTCTAAAATCAAGGTCTCTTTGTAACTGGCCGAGAATCCTAGCGTTGATAATAATTCAACCAGATGTTTCGACCCAAATTTGTGATACAGGTACACACCAACACCATGCAGTAATGAAGAGATGAACGAGCGAGGCCTTACTGCTGATATTATTGAATGTGCTATTGCAACACATTTTTTTTTTGTATGGATCCAAGCAGCCTCGTTTGCCTTTTAAAATTACTGTTTCCAGCAATTGTCTTAAAGATTCGGGGACTACTGGATTTACATTCTGGAAGAAGTCATCGGAAGGTGGAAATTGATTTGTGTCATACGCTTGTGAACGTATGTCCTCTCGTATGATTTCAGCAGCTGCCTTGACCACACGTAGTCTTTCTGCTTGAGAATCTGCACTTCTACTATCATACCAAGAGCTGGTGAGAATGTTGTGGCCTGTGTTTTTAAAACATACCGTCGTTTGTTTGGAGGATGTCTCGACGATCAAGATGTCATCCCCGTACTTTTCTAACAAGCGATTTTTGACTGTTCGCAGTTGGGGTTTTTCTCCTTCTACCTGGTTCAATAGTTCACTGAGTGAGAATTGGCACTCCTCCGAGTTATCTTCCAAAAATGAATAAATTACTTCCATGGCCTGATCAACCATGGAATGCTGACGACTTCCTCTGGGCATTCCTGTTAGTGGGGCCTGGTAGAGCTTTATTTGACAAAACCGGTGGTACCTCGCATCAAGGGCAACCAAATCTGTGTTCTCCGATATACGTTCTTTTATTTTAAGAGCCCATTCGTCACCACGTTTTTCTGCTGCTTTTAAGACTGTTGCATTGAGAGACAATTTTTCTACAGTTATTACATTGTTTCTTTTTTCAGGTTTCACCTTTCTTTGGGCCACAAGGAATTCTTCAGTTATTCTCTCACCACAAAGAAAACATTGTTCTCTAAAATTAAACTGCTCCGAGACTGCTCTTGTTGTTCTTGATGTTTTTATACTTGTGTCTCCACGGCGAACAGCTGCTTTTATACACCTCGCATCGTTATATCTCTTTTGGCAGGTACTGTGTACAGATATTTCATTCACACCTGTCAATAAATGTACATTTTCTTTATTGTTCGGGGAAACACTGGACGCAAGAAGGGTTTTCACCCCCTTTTCCTTAACTAAAACTGCACATTCATGTAAACTTTTCTTACATATAAAACACGCACTCGCACCGCTGGGACCGGGATCCGCCATTCTGTAAATTTCGACTTCAAATATCAACGAAAGTATAAGATACGCACAACTTTCACGCCAGCCGGTAAGACGAGAACTGATGTGCCACGTGCGAAGAAAAGAGACTCGTAGGCATGCGCGGAAGCAGCCCGTAAAGTACGGCGGTATTGTCGGTTGTAAACGGTAGCACGACCTACCGAAAAGAAAAAACCGGAAACTGTGGGACTTACAGAGCTGGTTGTAGTCTCAAATTATAGGAAATTTAGTCTACTTTAAAAATTCACTGAACAGTTATTTCGAAAAAACTTGCCCTTCAGGGTTAAAATCGCCAAAAACTGAAAAAATGTCGAAAATTTCGCGTTTTTTTGGACTTTTGACTAGGTTGCGTTCGGCCGTCGAGTTCGAAAACTTGGATAATTCATTGGACCAATATCATAAACAACTCAGCAAAAAATCAGAACTACCGGATTTGACGCATGGTCGAATGTATATGGTTACTGGACTATAATACCTTAAATTACTTTCGAAAATCAATCTTAAAACCAAATATGATCAATGAGATAGGACAGCAGTAGAATTAAATTTAAGTAGTGGAAAAACATTTCCAACTCCTAATATTGGTTTACAGATTTTGTACAGCAATATGACAGTTATAAATTAACAATTTCATCAACTAATGTGTCATATTTCTATGTTCGGATAATTTCTTGAAAATTGCAGCGAGACAGTCTTCACATAAGTATTCAATGTTTATATGATTATAGCTGGTCAAAAAATAGTTAAAATAAAATTCGGGGACTGCACATTTTGTTCAGATTTAACTTAATAATAAATAATTTGTTTCAATATTTTTCAAATTATCCACTTTTCCTCAGCATTCAGTTCTATAGTTTACTTCAAGCAGTGATTTTTCAAATTTGAAGAATAATTGATTTCTTCAACTTCATTCTACCAACATTTCACAAATTTACCCCCCCGCCCCCAATTATATATATTTTCTTGTAACTCACGAATACTATATAAAATAACAAAAGAGAAAATAACTAAAAAAAATTTATTGAAAGACATATTTTCAAACTACAAAAAAAAAAACCTTAAATTTAGAATCTTACCACTAATAGACTAAAAATTAAATAAAACAAAACTAAACTAATCAACTAACCTACACTATGCTACACTTCAGTCAAAGGGCATATTGGCCATAAAGGCGTGGCACTTTTTTAGCTCCACGTCAACTACACCGACTTTCATCTCTACCGTATCGGTTTCTTCAGCAATAAGTTGCTGCCGGTGGCGAAGTCGGAAATCTCTCATCTGTTGTGGTCCCAGTCAGTTTCTCTCCGAAGGACGACACCGCTGCACTCCTCCCCACATCTGATTTTGGCATAACTATAAGGAAAAAGAACGTTAGATATGCAGAGTTATTCAATACCGAAGAAACAGTACCTGGCTGTTGTGGTCCCGATGGTGCCCCAATGGGCCTGAGGTCCGTGAAAGATCCGGCCAGAATCTGGATGCCGGATCCGATGCTCCTAGCCGACCGCTCCCGGTTCATCAAAGGAGCAGTAGGAAAACTGATCGGCTTCTTGGGTAGAACATATCTCCATCAGACATCTTATTTTCAGCAGGAAACAGCAGAAATATAAACGTGAAGCGCGGTGCACGAAAACGCGGCGAATTAAAATTTAGTCTATTTAAAAAAACTAACACTTAAAATAATAAATTAACAATTAAAAATAACTTACGAACAAACGAATTAAAAAGCAAAAATTGAAAAGAAATAAAAACGGCGAAAATATAATAAACTAATTAACACTTAAAAAATACTACTACTCGAACTTAAATAAAATAAACTAGAAAACAAGGATTGAAAAAATATTGAAACAAAATAAAAACTGATTAAAAATTTAAAAAAAACGGCGGAATACAATAAAATCAGTGTGAAAAGTACAGAATGAACTGTTAAAATTCACAGCTGAATTTTGCTTTAAATAAAGTTCCACCCCAAACCAATTGTAGGTAGGGAGATGGGTAAGCAGTAAGTGTGCATGAAATGAACTGCAATGTATGCAAGTTGAATAAACTGCTTTACATTAATGACATACGTAAATCGCCGATTATTGCAAGTTAGCAAGTTTAGTCACCTATGGTGTGATTGAATTATTTTCTGGTATTATATTACATTGCAAGTCTATTGATATGTGATTTAACAAAATGTTCAAATTATAACATTAAATAATTAAAAAGATATTATTGCATGGGTTTATTATTATTAAATATTCAAGTTTTTGTAGGGAAAAGGATGATTGCACAGCAAAATATGAGAATGCAGAGGGTTCTCTTTAAATATTTTTTATATAACCAAATAACGAAATAAAATTCTGGGACTGTACATTTTGTTCAGATTTAACTTAATAAATAATTATTAAGGTATTTATTATAAATTACATTCATTAATATACAGATGCTTATTGCATACATACATAAATTATGTTATAAAATATCAACAGATTAGGCAGCGTGTACCCTTCTTTCACTTAGATCACAAACAGTATATATTTTATTATCCATGGGTGCATTGTATTCCTCTAAAACACATCTGAGACAAATCCATGTACAGGCAGGCATAATATCCATTATATTAGTACAGATGTATGTATTATGTTTCTATAAATATATGTTAAGTATCATAAACATATAGATACTTATTACATACAAGCTTATAGTCACAAGACACGTGAAACCTCTTCTAAAACCAACCATATGATTTTTTGTTATACATGTGTGCTCCTTTATATTTCGCAGCAATGGGCTTCTCATTAATTTTGCATAAGAACAATCTGCTGAATATTTCAAGTGTTCATTTATAGGTATGTCACACGCCTCCCATCTATAAATCTCGACTCCACAACAAAAACAGCTGACTGCATCATGGCAGCCACTGTAATAAAATCTTGCTAGAGCAAGTTCTGATAGTTCCACAGTACCATTCCATTTTTCAAATGATAATAAACGTTCATCGAAAGACTTATATATTACTGGATTATTTGATACAATCGAAAAATCTATCATGCAATTATTTTTATTGTAAAATTTGGATGCCAATTTCTGCATAATGTCAAAAGAATTGCAATATATCACAATTAATTTGGGGATCCTCACCGCTCACCACTCACTGAGAAATGCATGGTAGGTGGCTATTCAACTCTTTTTCTCCTATGAATTAATGATCTACCATGAGATCAGGTGGAGTTCACCTCCCACCATCAATCAATCTGCTATTTATATTGATTATACAAGAAAAATAAACATAAATGTCCACAGATATATAAATTATAATTTTGCACAGTCATAATTATATCTGATTGTATTCAAGCTGCCGTCACTTAAAAAATATTTTATTAATTCTTTTGGAGGTCTTAAATTGCCATAACTGTCAAAATAAATTATTTCTTTGTTTTTCTTGGCGTACGCTACCCAGTGAGTCCCCTCTCCATCATCTGTATCTAGATTTATTATACCAGTTTCATTCTTTTTTTTTGGGGGGTGGAAGCGTATCTCTCATAAATATATCGCGAAAATGAGTAATTTTAAGCATTTTCGAAGATTTCATTAGATCTAAATTAGTAAGTGGTCGGTGAGGCAGCTTTATTGGGAGTTTTTTGGATAAGCTTTCAAATATAGTCCAGAGACTTTTTTCTAAGGACCCAAGTATAAACCTTTCCCGTTTGTGGCTTGCTCCATTGCTAAATTATGTCTTCTGTTAGCAACGTGTTCACGATTTGACTTAGCGAGTCGTTTACAGAAATCTAAAAGTATAAATTTCTACACATTAGAAAATACTACAACAGAATACAAAATCCTTGTATCTGGTAGAGTTGAAGATACCTGTCGATACCACAGTTTTCTTGAACACGAAAGAAGTTTTACCAGAAAAACTTGTGGGGGAAATCATAAATATTGAAAATAAGTTTATGTTCTATGCATAGAATAAAGATCCGCTATATGTTCAAATTGTTCTGCAGTGCCCGCTGACCAAGGATGACTAACATTAAACAGGAAATAGTCAATGAAATTCTTAAGCCTGCCACAAAGTACTTTAAAAGAAGAAGAGTAATTGTTAAGGGTCTTAATGATCTTGTTCAAGCAGATCTTGTTGAAATGATCAAGTATGCTAAAATAAATAAAGGTTATAAGTATATTTTCAAAATTTGTTTGGTGCGAACCTCTGAAAAATAAAATTGGAAATGAAATTGTACGAGCGATGGACAAGATCTTGTCACAGATGAATGTACGACCCAAAAATTTACAGACCGATATGGGTAAAGAATTTTACAATAAGAAATTTAAGGAATTAACCGATAGGTGGAAAATTAACCACTATAGCTCTTACACACACCTTAAAGCGAGTGTTGTAGAAAGAGTGAATAGAACTTTAAAAAATAAAATGTAGAGGCAGTTCAGCTTACAAGGAAATTACAAATGGTTAGATATCTTATCAGATATCGTTACAGAATACAATAGCACAAAACACAGAACTATTGGAATGAAACCAATAAATGTTTAAAATAATGATGAGAAACGATTGTTGCGAACTGCGTATAGCCATCTGAAAACAGTTGATCCAAGAAAACAAAAATTTAAAGTTAATGATTATGTAAGAATTAGTAAATATAGAGAAGCATTTTCAAAAGCTCCTAATTGGCCAAATGAAATTTTCCAATCCAGAAAGATTCATAGAAGTAATCCTAGAACATATCTCTTGGAGGATCAGGAAGGGGATCAAATTCAAGAAGGTTTTTACGAGCATGAACTACAGAAAGTAAAGTATGCTGACATATATCTTGTGGAGAAGATTATCAGAAAAAAGGGGAATAAACTCTATATAAAATGGCTTGGGTTAAACAGTCAATACAATTAATGGATTTTGAAAAATAAAATTGTATAAATATAATCTGTACATATGTCTTTTTACTTTAATAAAACAAATTTTAATTTTTTATTTATATCCTTTTCACATCTTTTATAAAATTGTATAAAATAACAAGTAATTAATTTACAAAATCTATCACTATATACATTACTTCTAAAATAGGACTTACAATATGTGACATTCGATCAATGGCTAAAAATTTCTTAGTGACGCTAAATTAAATGTTATTTTCTTCACCATTACACCCTACCAAAACATTCCACTTCGAATACTTCTGGATAAATGTAAATTAACTCCATGAGCATGGAAACATTCTCATTATTACAATTCATGCTCTGTTGAATAAGGTTTATAGCATTTTCAAATACATTATCTCCTTGACGTTGTAGTTCTCTGCACGTTCTTGAAATAATTTATAAACTGTTGTCTTCTTAACATATCAATGCTATACTTGACAAGTGGTAATACTTCCCACAACTTGCAGATTGATTCATAACCCAAGTAAACGTATGAATTGTTCTTTACAATTTTTATAACTTTGGAATTGGGGAATTGCTCAAATTGAATAAAGAAATCACCAGCGTCAATTGGTTGTGTTTTATCGTTGGAGTATATGAAATTATAAACAATTCCTCGAAATGTAAGAAAATGAGTCCACTCTTTTTCAGTAAAAATTATTGCATCATTTTTATTTCCACTTAGCTTTACACATGGGTTATAACAGAAGTCACTGGATAATCCCATTGACACATATTTGCTTCTCGATTTATTTAGTTTATGCCTTCTTTCACCAAGTATCACTAAATCATTTTTATTCTGAGGTACTGAAGGTAAATTATTAAATAAGTCAAATTTCAGTTCAAGCAACAAGACACTACAGTTTTCGACCATCTTGAATAGTTAAAATTTAATTGTTTCTTGAAATACTGTTAACACATGAACAATAATGGAAACCTTAATGGCGTTAAATGTATTTACATAATAAAAGTTAATTTGGATGGGGAGGTGCTTTGTATTTGAACTTTCTAAATATATTTTAAGATATATGCCTGTAACAGCTGACTACAATACCACCACCGCTTCACGCACCTCCCACCCCATTTAGAAGTATGTTAAGTTCACCTCCCTCCCTCGCATAGACCAATCCCGTTAGGGTGGGTGCGGCTTATCCCCTCCCATTGGCCAATCCCGTTGAGGTGGTGGCGGCTTATCCCCTCCCATTGGCCAATCCCGTTAAAGTGGGTGCTGCTTATCTCCTCCCATCGACCAGTCCCGTTAAGGAGGGCGTGGCTTATCCCCTCCCATTGACCAATTCTGTTTAGGGTGGGGTGAGGAGTGGGGGGGTACACAGGGAGGCATGGAGGGAGGTACATGCCATTTCTCATTCTTTACCTACTGTGTTATATTTATGTAATTTAAAAGAAATGAAGACTGTAGAAATAACTTTAAGTAGACACTTTAATTAGTCAAGAAAAATACAGCGCTTGTTGTTACTGGAATATATCGCTGGAATATTCCTACCATATCCTGTCACGAATGAATAGAGATAATATATCCTGTGACTAAAAATATGATGGTCCTGCATTGATACTATAACACAATCTCCATAGTGTATCCCGTCATGTCACTATAATTTCAACACTTAGGTTTTGAAAAAAATCTTGCCATATATAATCAATTTTATAAAGTTGAATTAGTGGATCTTGATGCGCATAACTTACAACCTCACTGAGTCATTCTATAACCAGTGAACATTCATCGTAAGTATCTAAGACGGAAGTGTCTCCCAAATGACATGCATTTTTTAATAAGATCGATAAACATTCGTTAGTTACGGAATCAGTAAATGATTCTGTAAGTTGTCGCGTATGCGCCATGATCCATTGGCCCAACTATATCCAGTTTTATGTAAATTAGTTAACAAAAACTTCTTATAATAAACGACATCAGTTAAAAAGAAATGCTTTTGTAAGCCAAATTCCTATCTGCAATTCAATATTTTTATGAGGAAATGTATTTGAACAACATCTGAAAATGAACAAACAAAAATATTGTGAGAAGGAATAATAACTACTATTAAACGAGAAAGCTTGAAAAGGTTGAAATTTTAATATATATAGGAGCAAAAAATAAAAAGAATTAAGTCATTAACAGAAATTTCAGTTGCCAAATAAGTGCATTAATAATAATACCGCAATTCATTTTATTTTTTGGTAAATATGATATTTTCCCGCTAAGTTAAATAACAACCTTAAAGAAAGTCAATTTGCCTATACAAAGGAAAACATGGAGCTTAGACTGAAGTATTATTTAAAACAGTCACACTCACTGTTAGTAATAGATTAATAATAAAATATGTTATTTAAGTTTAAGTACCTATCCACTACAATTTTAAAAAACGGGCTTTCTATAAATGATCTCTTTCCATCACGATGGCCATGTAATGTGTGATGGCCTCTTGCTACATTATCTGAGATTAGTTGAGCTGAATATCTCCGAATTTCCTCCAACCCGAGCTAGTTTTTTAACCTACAAATGAAAAATGTCTAAAAATAGGACATTGATATGAGTTAGTAACCGACAACTAACTAAAATACATAAATAATTTGACTTCGATATAATGAATAATAGTAGATGCAAGATCAACTAATAAGTTGGTCCAGAATAAATAATTAATTGTTACATAAACCAAATAATAATTAGATCTTGTAACATCCCCACATATGTAACGGTTTCTTTAAATTTTTGTACTTTAGAATTCACAGGAATTGAGGAAAAATGGGGTTGCCTTAGAGTTCCAAAGCAGCTATTGGTGATTGATCCATGTTGATGCTGTTAACAACTTTTCCACATGATTAACAGTTATGATCAATCGTGACAATTTTTTCTCAAGTGCTTCCAATAAACTTTTATTCATGATGACTAAATAGAAATAAGCCGGCGTTTAAAATGTAATTATAATGAATTTCTATATTACAGGCTCATTGTACTCATTGCAGATACTTATGAGAGATGATTTGGAAGTAAACAAATCTACAGTGTGTAGAATACTACGAGAAGTGACACATGCAATAGCTCGACTGGCTCCCGAGTTCATAAAAATGCCGGCTACCGATGAAGATATACGTAAAGTAAAATCTGGATTTTACGATATAAAAGATGGTACTCACTTACCAGGGTCGCCGAGGGAAATAATGCAGAAATCTTCCCCAACAGAAAAGGTTATTTCTCCATTAATGTACAAGTTGTATGTGATGCGAAACTATTTATACGTGACATAAATGCACGTTAGCCCGGCTTCACTCACGATAGCTCATTGTTTAATATGGCTCATTAATTTGTGCTCAAATAGAAGCCGGACAATTTCCAAATTCATACTTATTGGGAAACGAAGGTTTGCTTGTCTTTCATTAGGATTACTATATTAGAAGCAATTTTGGAAATAAATATCTACTTACATTATTGTCATTATTTTTTTTGACGAATATTAATTATCAATCTTTGCATTATCGCGATAATGCAAAGATCGATAATTAATATTTTCATAGATAGTTTTTCTTTTTAGTTCTCATATATATTTTTCCTACTGTTCCCAAAATCCTATAAAGAATATATTTCATTATGAAAATATTTTTTTCAAACAAAATTTTTTTGGAAATATTTCCAGCTGGCCTCTTATCAAGTATTAAACAAATATTCGATCCAAAAATCGAAACAAATTTTTGAATTTTCAACTATAGGCTCATTGCGCCACCTGAAAGTAATTTTTTCGGTCAAAATCCTTTTGGAGATATTTTTAGCTTACCCTTTGCCAATTATTGCACATATAGGCGATTCAAAAATCGGAACTTAAATTTTTGACCAAACTTTAAACTTTAGGCGCATCGCACCAACTGAAGATATTTTTTTCGGTCAAAATTTTTTTGGGGCTATTTTTAGCTTACCGTTTGTCCACTATTGCACATATAGGCGATTCAAAAATCAAAACTTTAATTTTTCACTCCACCCTAATGTATGTGTCATATTACTGACAATTTTCTGTAAACTAATCGAAAGGATTCAAAAATAAAATAGCACTAAACTGTATTGTTAAATGTTAAATAAATTACTTGAAACAGGTAGTGCAAGTCAACATTTTTACGACCTGACAATCTCTTATTATGTTCATCTAGAATTGACTTAGCTGCTTTATTATGTGCGTCTCGCATGAATTTGGTGTTTGCACATCTAAAGTAATCTACAGCCTCTGATAATCACTTTTTCTATTCCTATCGTGTAAAATTGTTTGTCTTATCGCTATAGAGTATCTAATCCTTTAGTTGTTCAACATGTTCTGGACTCACCTTGTAAAATGTACACTTACAAGGAACGTATGATTTTATTTTTTGTAGCTTATTTCAACTACCTATGATACGAAAGTTAACGCACACATTGGATGTTAAAAATATGACACTCTTCTTTGTCACTGTTAGCGGTGTTCTTCATAGAGCTCTATCTTAAGGTTTGCCTTTTCAGGATGTTGTTCGTCTATTATGAGTTCGGTGGCAAAAATATAAATCTGATACTATTTCGTTGGCACTATTTCAAAACTTGTACATTCAGGAGAGATAATCCAAAACTTCTGGGCCTCTAAGAGATTTAGTTCAGGGAATTGCTACTTGTAGGAACCAGTCCTCAAAACAGTAGGAATCAAACCAGACATTTTTTGTTATAACATGTTTTACAGGGTCCGCCTATACACCAAGCATCAAGTAGACGTTCTGCCTTTTACATGGTTTTAGTTTTCGTTATATCGTTTTTTTTTTACAATAGTTGTTTAAAAGAATGTTGGAGAGAATAGTTTCAATTTTCTGTAATATGTCATTAATGTTATGTTTGGAGCAATTATGCTCTTGAAAATCTAGCTCGCCCAAAGTATCAAACACTAATGCTGCTAAAATTTGACGCTGATTTGATTGGTTCAAAAAAATGTTTTCTCTTTCGGCAAGAATATTTCCTATTATCGCATATGCATAGGCAGCGCATGTGACGATCTCTTCAGTAGGATAGATAGCCCACTTCTATCATTAGCACAGATAACGCTAGAATGCTTAATGTAATCATCGTCAGTTGTCAAAAATATTTTGTAATAGTCACATTTAATATTCTTCATTATTAAGCAGGGCGCATAGCCTGCCCTGCCATATTTCTTCTTTAATATTTGAAATATCCGCGTCATCAGCGAAGCTGGCACTTTTTATTTCCTCTGGAATGTCATTGATTTTTTATATATTTATATATTAAATGAGTGTCCTGTGGATTTTCTCTTTAGAAAATCTGACAAGTCCTCTGTCGTTATTTGAACGTCACCAAAATGTTGCGATTTTAAAATTAGGGGAACCACACTTTGCAAACGAAATTTAGCTTCAGATTCGTATACTTGACGGATTAAAATATGATATTGTGATCCAGCCTGTGTTCTGTAGTCAACAAACCTGGCCTCCAATTTGACGGTTTGAGTTTTACCACATAAAAAGAAATTGAATCCCTTATTATTAAAGCAATGTTTTGCCATTTTGACCTAATATTCCGTAGTATTCCTCAAAGCATAGTGAGTTTTGTCTGTGAATTTACCATCTCCGCTGTATTTTCCCCATCTGTCTAACCATTTCTCGTAGGCTTCTAAATGTTTTTGATGTTCAGATTCCTTACTCATTGACTCTGGTAAAGAATCTTTCAAGCGTTGCCCTTTTAGCAAGGTTTTTACATTCACCATTCTCCACCATTTACAGATAATTGCAATAAAGTCTGTCGTGTCTTGGTACCTTTCAATATGTTTTTTTGGACCGAGCTCTCTTAATGCAGTCGCAATCTGAGGGTTAAATACTTCAAGTGCCAGTTTTACGTTGTTCAATAGACGTAGGATACAGCACTTTTAGTGTTAAATTATATCCAGGTTTAAGTAAATATTGATTTTCTGCGGAGTGCATGTCACGAATCGCATCAAATAAAGCTAACTTCATCAAGGTGTTGTCTTCGAAATCTGTAAATTTCATGTATAGGGAAGGTGTTTGAATCAGCCAGTTATTCCTTGTGCACTTCAGGATATGGACAGAGTCCACTGCATAAAACAATGGTCGGGGCTGGTCTTTCGTGTGTTTATACTCGTTTAAAAATTGAGGTGGATCACTAAATAATGACATGGTCTTTCTGTTAATAGAGTTATTATCAGAAACAACGGCCAACACTTCAAAACCAATGTTTTCTAACTCGATAATAATTTTCTTTACAATAGTATGGAGAGCATCGGTATCCATCTTTTTCGCTGACAGGATATGCACAACGTCTTTATAAGATGATAACAGGCTATTTATCATAAAAATGTGGTCACTAGATGCTAATTCTGCATCGTCCACTACATTTCCAGCCTTGAAATCCATGTAGGGTTTAATATGAATTTCATCCAACATCAAAACAACTGATTTATCACTAGGTTTTAGTAACTTGAATTTAGATTTAATATATTGCAAAAATGTAGACTCAGTCTGTTCAAGTCGTGGATCCGTTGAAAAACTGCTACATATACGACTAATTGTACTGGTCAAAGGCAGGATCAGGTTACCAGAGCTTCTAATAAATTTATATGCATGAGGAAATATTGTGTGCACCAATCCACAGAATAACATGAGTTCCCATGAGTAACGAAATCTTGTTTTGCTGGACGTACCCATAAGTTTCACTTGTTCTATCGGCAGTTCGATGTTGGATTTTTTCCGGTAGCTGTTGTAACAAGGTTTGCATAATTTCTACAACTGAATTTACATTGTTTTTAGCGGGTCTATTTACAGGATCCTCTGTTACCAATTTGGACGAGCCTCTTTTCCAATCCGTAAGTATTTACGAACCCACACAACGATTCTATTTTGACACTTCCACGGAACACAGATAAATTAAGGCCGTTCATAATCACAACACTGCATTTAAGTAGGTATTACAGCACCTGATAAAAAAAAAGGTAACTAACAAAAATTTAAGGATTATTTAGTACAACAAACCTTGTATCAACCGGGGGTGGCGTAATGGAGCCGTGTGTTTTTTGCCTTAAGAATTATATACGCCTGTCTCAATTTCAATTTTATCCTATCAAAAGTGTAACTGACAGACCTTAAAATAGAAATAAATATAAAATTATAGGTACTTAATTGCTTTTGGAGAATAAAATATAAAATTACTCTACTAACTTTTGTATTGTTGGTTGGTGAAAAGTTGTCTCTGCATCTGGCTTTCACCCTTTTCTGTCGAAGATTCTCATCTTTCGGGAAAGAGAAAGTGGAGACTTTAGGTCCATTGTAATAATTTCCACGACACTTTGGAACACAACATTTGTAAGGCATGATCTAAAAATAGAATGAATGAAAAATACTTATTATTAAATTAATGGAAAAATTGTAAACAACCTTCAAAATGGCATAATTATTTTGAATTAATAGACTGGCGGTACATGACCAGTCAGGTGCAACGTTTTTAAAATGCATGCCAATCATATATATGAATGAAATTACCATGAATATGCCAGAAATGCAAATTTTAGGCAGTCGTCGCATGCACAAGGGGGTGCAAATCGGTTTTTTTTGTCTTTTTTTTGGGTTTTATTTTTTTATTTTTTTTAATGGATGCCAATAGTGCCAAACGAAAAGCCTTCAAAAAAAATCCAAAATCAAGAACACCAAAAAATTTTACGATTTAATGTGCACATTAACAGTTGTTTTGAGCGCGGAAACTGCATGCCAATGAATTTCTGCTGGATTTTTTTTCACGGCTTTTCGTTTGGCACTATTGGCATCCATTAAAAAAAATAAAAAAATAAAACCCAAAAAAAAGACACAAAAAAAACCGATTTGCACCCCCTTGTGCACGCGACGACTGCCTAAAATTTGCATTTCTGGCATATTCATGGTAATTTCATTAATATATATGATTGGCATGCATTTTAAAAACGTTGCACCTGACTGGTCATGTACCGCCAGTCTATAATTCATTATAATTTATCCATAAACTGTGTGTATTTTGTGTATTAATATTATGTACATATTTTATTAAGACTGATATATTTTCAAATTTTATTGTTGACAATTCCAATAATTTGATGGAAATAAATACAGTATTCTTTATTATTATTATTATATAAAACAAAACAAAAATATTATTAAAGCACAGAATTTTGTGCATCAGCTAATCTGTTCACACCTGATTCAACTCCATGAATGGAATTGCACACCTATTTATTTACATCAACACAAGGACGTAAGTCCTGTACTGTCTCTTTTATTTCTTTTAATTCTTTAGGTGTCTCTTTATGCAATGCTTCCATCTCTTCATCTGCCTTTACTCTCTTTTGACGCTTAGCACTAGGAGACAACAGATAATCGTGATCAAGAATTACTGTTCCTGTTGCAGCTGATGGTAACTTAGTAAATTCTTTTCTATAAAGCAAAAAACGCATAAAACCAATTCTTTTTCATATATCTAATTATGTATAAATATTTTAATCACGACATAACAACTGTGGAAAAAATGCATCAGAAACTTACTATTTGCGTTTTGCTTTAGGTACTAAAGGTGTTTGTAGTAGGAGTGTGTTGTCAGCATTATTTTCCTGTAGTTGATACGATGATGTTTGTAGAAAATTTAACGTATTATTTTCTCCCAACTTTCCGATCCTAGTTTTGGATGGGGATAGATACACTAAAATGAATACGTAAATATAGCCAAGGCAGTTAGCCGTGAAAAACGTAAAATCTCGGAATCCATCTATGTGAATGGATTTTCATGAAACTTTTTTCATCGTAAGAACTTTAATCTTTTACATTAAAAAAAATATTGCTAATAATTATTTAATTATATAAACAAATAATTCTTAGTTATCGAATGAATCTTCATGTTTTTCACAATAAAATTGATTGATTTTAATTTTTTACCTAATCAGTCATAGAAACACAAAAGGCATTGGTACTTTTCGCTAAAAAATTCAACATTTTTTTAGAAAAAGTGATACTATGGGTTAGAATCCGGCCTGGATGGGGGAATTCAATAAATTCGTAGCGGTAGCACAATGGGCCACAAGGCCTGAGTGCGGTGACTCTCAGTCGCCCCGCTAAAAGAAGAAGAAGAAGAAGATACTATGAAAAGCTGCCCCGCTTAGCAAATAGACATACCAACTTCGGAGGAGTGAAATACACTGTTTAGAACTGGACAATTTAGAGGTTAGGTTATAAACAATACATTTCATATACTAACTACATCAAACTTTACCTTACAGTAAAGTCCTAAATTTCAGTCTCTTGCAATCACAATTGGTAAAACTGTAACTAATCAATTGATATTTGATTTTCACTAAAATGTTCTCTTTTGTTTAACAAATACACCAGTCACGTATTGAAATATATTGGCACATGAAGCAGGAATTTTAAAGTATTGGTGGTGATAACATTAGGTAATCTTAACGGTGGCCTCTTAGGCTATGACTCGCAGTTTGATTCATTTCACTACCCTAACAACCCACACAAAAAATTTGGACCTGCTTAAAATGAGAGAGAAAAATACTCACTTGCTCTTAGACTATTGTAACTGCTTGGATTTCCAAAGCAATTGAAATTCTTGTTTTGATAAAGATGCACTTTTTTAATAATAGTTAAAAACTTTAAAAAGTATAGAAATAATTTTGTAATAGAACAGTTGATGCTACGCGCTGTTCTAGCAGAAGAATAATGTCGTGGAGTGGGGAATCGCATTCTGTCGGCAGCTGTCGACTCCTTGCGAAGTAAGGGGCCTTACAGAGCCGATACAGGTTGGAAACGACAACACGAAACATGCCGCCCCCTTTGAAAGCCGTAAGGCTTTTAAGACGACACACAGGATCGGAAGGTAACGGAAGGATGAAGAGTTTGACAGCGGGACGCTTGAAAACACCATTAAGAGTCTTAATTGTTGCAGTTCTTATGACACCGCCTTAGTCAATTTAGTAATTTAATCAAAAACATTTGGATTTTTGCCAGTTATAAATTTACAAACATTTTTTAGCAACGTACAAATTCAATTCTGGTTTACTTCCTACCCCTCAAGCTACTGGAACTAAAGCCGAAAGATCTTTTACTAATAATGTCTTATAATAGGTACACTGCAAAACTTAGAAAATTGTTTTCTAAGTCTCCAGTCTCTTGCAATAATTTCGAAAACACTTATAAATGTTCGATGGAACTCAAAGGAATGTAACTCTTTATAGTTTCCAAACTCTCATTATCATTAGTTGCAGTTGCAAACAAACCACTTTTATTTTTTGATCTTTCCAATACATCTATAACGTCCAATTCGGAAGTTTCCATTTTTCTCATTTTCTCGTAATAAATAGTCGTAAAAATCTAAAAAATATTTGTCATTTTTTAAAATTATCTCTATAAAAAAAAAGTTAGCGTTCATCTGGGCTGAGGCTCGATGACGTCACAGTACATGATTCCGTCAGCAGCGAGCGGGCGCGGGCACCGGAAGTTTAGTTCATTCAGTGTTATTCTTACCGGACACAGCGTAAGATATTTTTGTAGTTGGGCTTGTTTAAAGTTTTAATCATTTGAAGAAGTAATTATCCTAAAATAACAGCGAGTTGTGTACTGTGACGTCACAGTCTAGCGCGAAGTATTCCAATAAGGAATTAAATAAGCTCGTGAGTTTTTCAGATATCGAGATAATTTTTTTTTGCTTGACTAGTCAACTGAAAGACTACTAAATGAGGCTGAATGTGCATGATATTTCTAAAATAGGAAACTTCCTAATTGTGTATTCGTAACTATGATCAAAATTTGACTAATTTTTTTTTTGCAAACCAGCAATTTCATCTTTCATCGTTGTAATTTCTAAAAATAAACAAAAGTTATTAAGATTGTGTCAGTATCAAAAATTTTGCTAATAATTTCAGAAGTATGAAATATATTTTTAAATAATTTACTACAGGAAAACTTTTTTAATTTTTCGCAATTGGACATAGAAGTCTGAAAAGAATATGCAAAATTGTGACACACTTTGAAAAGTTAGGTATAACATTATTTCCCGTGCGTTATTAAACTTGGCTTTTATAAAACATTGTTTTTGGTAAATATTCTGTGGCTTCAGAAAAGAATACATTTTCGTACAAAAGCATACAAGTATATAAATACCAATTTGTATACATGAGAATTTTTAAAAAGATAAAACTCCTTTTTCGGTTTCAAAATTAAATTTAGAAAATAAACGGCAAACAGATTTATAAATTTTTTAGGGTTTTAGGCATTTCTTCATTAAAATAGGCCTGGGTAGAATAACACTTAATTGTCCTTTTATTTACAACTTACTGATTTGATCGTTTGTAGAATAGTGCGACTGTCTTTCGGCACTTCTACACCATGCTTCTTTAAAGTAGTCAAAAGTGCATACCTGCCAGTTAAGGAATATTAAACTTGATAAACCAACTTCGTAAATCCTCGTTTAATGTTAATGCCTTGGGTTCAAAAGGTTTTGTTGGTGAAAAAATATCATAACTTAATTAATTTATAGTCTGGTTTAACTTATCATTTTTGACTGAATTGTTAGAATCGCTACAAAGTAGGACTGCATCGTCGATGGACTGCCCTACCTGTTGCTGAGGTGAAGTATTATTATTTTTACTTATTACTTATTACATAATAACTACAGCCAGTTTGGTGATTCACAGATGAAAAACTTAATTCAACACTGCTTTTCGCATTAGAAATAATTGTATTTAGTCGTCGCCTTTTTTGTCAATGACCTAGGAACTCAACGTTCTTGTACGACATTATTTACCATTTATCAACAAAACAAAGATTTATACCTATTGTAGATATAATGTATTTTACTTTTCAAAAACTTGCAGCACTTTTTTAGTTTAAAAACTAAATCACAGAGCAGCACACTCATAAAATAACAACTTACAGTAAATTTTGCAACTAAACTACAGAGCAAAACGGCGTAATGGCGTCTATAGCGTGCGTATACTGAAACACGAAAGGCTATTCCGCCCAGATCGTACCAACGTTGCCAAATGTAATCGCTAATATTTACCGCGAAAATTTAAAATGATTTCTAATTCATGTATTGATTGATGTATATTTGATTTACATGCTGAACTCAAATAACGAATACAAAATGCGTGTGTGAGTGTATGTACGCTACAACGTGCATGTCTGTGTAGACCAAAGATCTTTAAGATCTTTGGTGTAAACACGATAACTTAGGCTTAAAATTTTTATTTCAAATTTGGTAATATAAATGAATTAATATACTGTCTCTTTTGTTAAAAAAACTGTAGGGGGAAAATATTTTTAAAATAGACCAGTAAAATAATCCCCATTGAAATTGAGTCATATTCGTTATACAGAGTGTTTGCTCTAGGAGCGTATAAACAGTCATATGTCATGTTTTATAAAAACTAAGTTTTATTATAATTTTAGAGCAAAATGTTATAAAGGTTTTTGATTAAGCATACAAAAATGCGAAGATATGCAAAATAGAAACTGCAAATATAGTGTTCCTCAGATTCGAATAAACTTTAGGTAGGTAATACATCAATTTCGTTAGGGTATGTTAAATTAAAACTATTACAAAAAACAAATTAAGTTCAAAATTTAAATGAAATATTACTTTTGTTTAGATGTTTTTATTGACTATTACGAAACAACAGTTGCAGTTGTGCGCTGCCGACTGAAAGTATCTACCTCTATTTAAGAAAAGAAGATATAAAATTATGCACTTAATCTAAGTAATATCTAACTAGTTATTAGTTCGACCAGTTAAAAGACATAATTATTTCAAAAAGCATTTGTAATACATTAATAAACAATATTACAAAGTAATAAAATAAACAGTATGTATTCATACAGGTTCACATAGGTAAGGTACGACGCGTCATCAATACTCCACAACATCAGAAATCTACACGGGTATCTTTTGCTTTCCTTTTCGTACCTGTTTGAGTTAAAATAATTCACATGGTATATGTTACACAATAAAAAAAAATCTATTCTATTAAATAATAGGGCAGAGGATACGATTCCGCAAGTGACGGAATATTATATAGTATATTATTTTGTTACGAGTTCGCAAATCTCCCCACAAGCGTAGGAGCTTGAGGATTGCTATGATTATATGTTACGATTCCGCAAAATTTGTCAATTGCAACCTATAATGCTTTTCAGTAATAAAAAAAATAATAAAGTAACATAACACAACCTTACTAACCTAACCTTAGAGAGCTCGCGCAATTTTTTTTAAAATTTATTGTATGCATAATTTATTATAATTTGTTATTTCTAAATGTTTTGGTTCTGGCCCGCAACTTGAGGAACCGTAATAAATAGCCATAGAAATCCTCAAGTTCCTACGTATGCGGGGAGATTTGCGAACTCGTATCCACTGGCAAATAATAAATAATATAAATTATTAAATACATATACATAGGTACAAAATAATCTTCAACAATATTGACTTGAGGGTGATAGCGACTTAAAAATAAACGACTCTTCAGAAGTATGCAGTAAATTTTCTTTAATATTCATTAGTTCCTGTGTAGTAGCTCTCTTAAGACTGGTGTCTACTTTAACTCTTTTTTTATATGAATCTCATCTGAAGCGTAATAAACCTTTTCAATGGTTGGTTTTGTAATAAACGCTTTTCGTTTGTTTTATAATTACCACTAGAGTGTCTATTCTCCTCTGTGCTCCATGGTTTGAGCGATAGCACGCCGAAAACTCGTCGGTAGTTCGAACGGCTAGGCATGCGCGCAGAGAGACTTGCGACTTCCGCGAAGAAAAATACGACACTTGAGCTGACGATACAGTTGAGGTGAAACATCTGTTTTAGATTATTTTTAAAACTAGATTTATTTTGTGTCATCCTTTTAATTTTTGGGTCAATTTCAATATTAATGATTAGTAGGTTAACGTGTATGGGTAGTTATTTTTGGGGAATATTCAATAAATTCCACCGATTAATTACATTTTTGTTGAGGCACGGTTAGATGCAACCTCGTGTTCTTTTGGAACACGTGTGAGTTATTAAACCCAGTAAAAATTTTATTTGCTTTGTGTCGTGTGACAAGTTACTGCTGGCGATTTCAGAATTGTGTGGCTGAGAGTTGAATCCAAGTCTCTACACCAGATGCCAGAATTAGGAAGTACAGGACCAGGACAAGTGAGATACCGCTCAGGAGCACGTTGAACGACTTCGGTGGATTTGTCCGTAGGTGAGTGAACCTTATTTTATAGTAATATAACCCTCAGGGTAAATTTGTTAAGTGTTCACTTATCTCACGGAAAGTTCAGCGTCGCTCTGCACCTGGTGCTGTACCCTGGAGTAATCCAGCATCATATATTGTTTTATATAGTAAAAAGGGGAGGATAATCTAGAGTTTTATAATTTTTTCTTTCCTTCTTTTCTAAACAGACAACCTCACTTCAACTGGGAATATTCAGAAGTAAAATAATAAATTTATTTGAATAACCGACACCTCAAGTCAAACTTTTGTAAATCCCAATAGCATGGGAAATAAGTAAATTTGTAGTTTTCGGTTTAGCTTATATAGTTGCTCGGTTTGTTTTTTTTTTGTTTTTGTTAAATTCGTGTCAATCTCGAAGTAATAAAGATTCAAAGTCTATTATAGTCCGGTAGATAAGCTACCTATTTTTTTTGCATTAATTTTTTTTGGGTATCAAAATTTTGAATTTAACTTGAGTAGATATTTTAGATCTATTCATTTGTTGGTGAACCAAATTTCCTGTGTTCAATTTTTTTTCTATTTTTATTACTGGTCATAAACCACAAGCATAAATTTTATTAAAGGCTCTAATGCCCAGATTTTATACCTTAAGAACTTAAAGTTAGTAGAGCTCTTTTCTTTTAATTAGTTACAATTTTTTTTGTTGGTAAATAAATCGCAGGAAGTAAATTTTTACAAGTTCTAAATTTTTTCTTTGTGATTTGAATTGCAACTTTTGTCAAAACAGTCTTAGTAGTTTTTTTATTGTAGCTTCTTTTCTTATTAAACTCATACTACATACATTTTTTTTTGCTATCAGACTTGTTTATTCCTATTCATTTTTTTTAAATTTTTTTCTATTATTTTATTTTTCTCTTGTTCTGAATTATCAACTGGTTCCTTACTGCCCCTATATTTTTCATGTAAAATCCTGGACCAACCAAACATCGGAGAACATAGAGATTGACAATGGCTGAAAATTGCTGATCGTTGTTTGCTTTGGCTGGACATCATCCTGACGCAGCGTCACCCTGGAAATTCCTCGTTGAGAAGGACACTAAAGCTAACATCTATAGGTCTTCATTCCCGGGTACCCGTGGCCATCTCCGGGACTTGACCTCGTCAGAATTCCACACTCTCCGCCAATAAGTTACGTAAGCCAACCTCTATACCAAATCATCCATTGGTCAGAAGATAACAAATTGTAAACCAGTTGATTTCTATCTCACATTAATTTCAAGTTTTTATTATTGTTCTGTTTTAAAATTTCAGTCAATCTAAATTTAAAAATTAATAATTTTTTTCTTTTGCTCAAATTTTTTTATCTATTTCATAAATTTTAATATTGAAAGTCATTTTTAAAGTTAACCATAATTGTAAAGATATTGTAAATTATTTACTTTAAATTGTTAATACATTGTTTTTTTTTAATTTGTGTTTTGATTGTTTCCATCTTTAAGAATTGTAAGAATATCCAGTATTAGAATACGCTGGCGTCCAATTCTGTAGTTTGTTTTTATTAGGGTATTATTTAATCTGTGACAATCAACTAAATTCAGGTTAGTTTGAACTCGAGAACCTCGACCCACCCTCTGAGCTAGTTGGTTGCTAAGGTTACTCATCTTTTCGGCTCAGCCGCTATCTGAGAGAAAAGTAGAGTTGCAGTTTTTTTATTTCAAATTCATCCTTCATATCAAATAACTTTGGACAGCTATTTAAATTATTTATAATTAATAATTGGGGATGAATTTGGGACATAGCTGAATCGTCAAGTTCTTGATAGTTGATATCTTCTAATTTTCTAACTAAATCTCTTATATTAGTTAGTTTTAGTTAATTAGTTTTAGTTAATTGTCTTGTCTGTTTTGTATGTTCTCCTTTAGTTAATCTAATTATCCTTTCAACGCTTTTATCTCTTATGTACTGCAAAACAGAATTTAATCCTTTATCGAGACGTTTTATTGTTTTTCTTTCTAAATAGAAATATTTTATAACTGTGTGCATTGCTTCTAAATGCATGTTTGTGTTAATACGAGAGTCTTTTCTAAAGCAGTAAGCCCATTTTCTAACTATATGTATTTTTAAAATACTCCCCAAAAGTTTTACTCTCCATATCACTGCACATATAAGTAATACCATTATTGATCAATCATTGTCAGAGACCACACTAATGCCAATAAGTGTAGATTTACAAGGAGTTTCAAAAAGTGGACCATATTTTTGATAATATTTCCCCGAACAATAAAAAGTGTCAGCCTGTCTTGTAAATTTTTCAATAAGCACAACTCGCCCATCAGCCAGCAAACAACAATTTTCATTATTTTTTAATGATATAGAAAAACTGTAATTTGATACCAAATATTGCACTATTTTTAATGATAGCTTCAAGTTGTGCTGAGTATCGTTTATGGTCATTCCTTCCATTAATTTATTATAAATCTGTTGAATAGGTAACCTTGAACTTTTTTTAATTTGTACATACAATTTTCATACTTAAAGGCGCTAAAGCTATCGAGACAACCATCAGTCTTAACGTCTTTGGCCAAATTAATTAAATTATGCACATTATATGACACATATTCGGCACCAAAAACCTGCCTTTTCTCTACTAAATATATTGGCATAATCAATATTATTGTCAATTTTCTCTTCCTTCACTTAATAGATTATTCAGTGAAACATACACTAAACTACAACGAATGATAAAAAAAATTATGAACTTTGCGGCTAAGAATGTTTTTAAGAATTATTGGTCCAATATACAGCAAAAATAATCGAAATTCGGTGGCTTTCCACCTTTCCACTTCATTTAAGCTTCTAGTTTCTCTAGAAAAATCACATGTAATAGCTATATTTATCTACTTGACTCAACATGCAATTTCTCTATTTGTTCTATTTGTGTCTGAGTAAGTCGAATCTCCTTGCTACCTTTTAACTACAAACTTAGAATACGTTTAGTAACACCTAGTAATAGGAGATGCACATAATCAAGAGGAATTTGCTTAACCATATCTACATCTAATGATTCTAAAATTGTGGATCCTCGATGATGATCAAGTTGACTTCGATTTTCGAAATGATTCGTCAGTTCTTAAAGCTGATTTTGTCGATAAAAATACAACTCTTCGCCCTAGAAAAACTCCTTCGCATACACATTTCGAACACACGAAATACTCCTTATGATTTTTAATATTAGTAATATAGGCTTGGGCTGGAGTATCACATATTATACAATTAAGTTTTATTTGATAGGTTTTGTTATTTACTTGAACACCATGAATATATAAATTTTGATATTTCTCAACAAAACATCTTAAAAAGTCATACGCATTTTCTGGTTTGTGTAAGCCATGGAAAATTCTAATTACAAATGGACCAGTATAAATATTCTCTTTCGCAATAATGTCCCCTAGTATGGGCCAAAATTGGCTACCGGAAGATTTTGTAATTGGTAGTCCATTCACATTAATATTAAACTGAATTTCTGAGTTTTCATAATTATATTTCAAAATAGTACGTTTTATACTTTCAGCTAAACCGAAATGTACTTACACCTGCAACATCAAAATAATTGGCAAAGCGTTTTGGAGTTTTCATTAAAGTTCGTCTATCTTTAACTAATTCTGTATGACCATGTTTTCGTAAAATCTCAAGCATATCATTAACAAATATTTGAGAAACTTTATGTTTATGAAAGCACTCCCTAAGATCATCAGAAAGAGATGGTGCGTTAACTAACTCGGGGATGTCCATGGAAATAATGCTTCTTTCGTTATTAGAGCTATTAACTTTTTCATCATCATAAATTAGGAAATCGTTTTGTGTTGCATTAGGAATAATAAATAGAAATAACTCATCTGTTTGAAAAGAATTACCACATTTTGCTCATTATTACTACTCGAGCAAGTATGTTCTTCTAATATAGAGTGGAAGTCAAAATTAAATTATGAAAATGTTTGTCTGAATCGGAATCTTGTGTTTTAGGTTTTTTAGCACGAGGAATATTCGACTATACAAACAATGCGACGCCTTTGTCTCGCACACAAGTTAGAGAAATTTCGTGGCATTTGTAACAAAAATAGTTTTTAGTAATTTTTATAAAAACAAAGTGGGAACAAAATAATAAGACAAAACAAACAATGATCAGTAAAGGTGTACTTGCCAATATTAACTTTTAGAAGTCACTTCCACTCTATACAAAGACTTAAAAAGACCGGGAACTCGGTGTAAGATATCAGCCGCATCAACCGTCAAGCGTCAAATGCTCAAACGCTACCAACAAACACTGATTGGCTGATTAGTAATTTTCAGTCAGTGCAGCCTAGGCGGCAAATACAAATATCTAAACAATAAAGGTTAGGTTAAAATGAACTTCACATTTACTTTTTGTTTACCTAAAAGCTATGTAAATAATTTATATAAATATCTAATATTTGTTTTCTTTTATATATTTACTATATAAAGTTGGCATAACTACTTTATATATAATTGTTCTTCCAATATTATAGCATTTGATATGTAAATATTATAAATATCACAAGAATGTTTACTGGTTTACTACAGTGTTATGTAAAAATATTACATTTAAATTTAGTGTTTTGTTTTATATATTTGTTATATAAAACTGGTAGAACTACTTTATATCAATATGTTATTCCAATATTATATCATTGTTATGTAAAAATATTACATTTAAATTCAGTGTTTCATTTTATGTATTTATTATATAAAACTAGTGTAACTACTTTATATTCATATGTTCTTCCAATATTATATCGTTCTTATGTAAACATTTACTTTTAAATTAAGTGAGTCACTTTGTATATTTATTATAAAACTGACATAAATACTTTATGTTAATATGTTCTTCCAATATTATATCGTTGCTATGCAAACATTACAAGAATGTTTACTGGGATTAACACGTACCAAAATTGAAAATAATATCTAAAATACTTTCTGGGATATTAAAAAATAACGATTTAAAATAAAAATTTAACACCCTGTAGCAAAAAATTTAAGCCGCTGTGGACATATGTTCATATGAACTTTTCTTCATAAAATGACTTAATTAATCACACCGTGAAATATTAGCACGCCATTAAGGAACACCCTGTACAACATACTACAATACCTCTGTACCGGGCACAGTACCAAAACGCTAAAGCCTGAGACAGATGTTGGGCTTGTTTCCATCTGGTCTAATTTCTCTCTGATCATTATTAGAGCTACGTACTGTGAAAGGGCCTTCAAATGTGCAAGCCTTACAGCCTTAATCAGCAGGGAGACTCATAATCAAGGGGACTACGCGTTCGCCGAGTTTTTGGAGGATTATAACTGGAAGGACAACGTGTCCTGGATCTTTTTGAGTTGTTACTAGCTCTGGAAGGACTAGACCTTTTCGAGCTGTTACTGGCTCTTGAGCGACTAGATCTTTTTGAGCTGTTCCTGGCTTCCTCTAGCGTTTTTTTCTAAATAAGCATTATTGTTCCTTAATAGTCTTGATAAATTCCGGCTCACTAACCAGCGTTTATTTTTCGTAATTCTACTATTTTCATACGGAAAGTTCAACCAAATTCCAAGTTCATCGATAGCATCCAAGTTTTTCAGATCTTTATGTAAAAACAGTAACATTTTAGCCAGCACAACGATTATTTAACCTTTTTTTTTTACCATAATCGATATTAGCTCGTGACCACATGAGGAAACTAAAATTATAAACTATACAAGAGGGTTTACTCCAACAACTAGCTCCTGAATCTTCTTCAGAACATCTAGGGGAGGTCTACCTGGACTTGGCCACTGCATTACTCCAAAATGGATCAACCTGAAAATGCTATCTCTCAAAACAGAAAGAGAGTTTAGTCAACTCCAATCTCCTAATCTTTTTTTTTTTTCCAGATATGACGATCTAGATGAACTTGGCGATCTCGATCAAGACCGCTTTTTCTTATTTGGTTTTACCATTTTTTTCTGATCTAAAACAAGAATAAAATTATAAATATAGTAGAGACACGTATGACATGTAGACCCACAAAAACAAAGGTGTTGGCTGGAAACTGTTTGGTTCAGTTTCTTGGATGATCTTGCGTCCTTAACATCTGGAGTTTTGGGTTTAGATGGTCCAGCGTTTTTAACACCTGGAATTTTCAGTTTTTGCTTAGATGATCCTGCATCCTTAACATCTGAGATTTTCCGTTTTCTCTTAGGTGCGGAATGTTGGCATATAATTTTTTGGTTTCCTCTGATTCACAGAACTTTGATAAAAAGAAAAGATCTTTGTATTTGTTCTCATTTATAAGAATTAAGTCAAAATACGACTGAAAAAGTAGTTCAGATTCAAAAGAACCGCTCTCAATGAAAAGTAAACTTGCACATTGTTCGACAGAGAGTAAGGGAGATCCAAACATGAATCCATTGTATAAGTCTGTAATATTAGTATAGGTGTGGGTGAATATTTACTATCTTTAACTCTCTCATTTTTTGATAATAATAGATATATAGATACTTTATTAGTCAGTATGCATAAAAGGTGTTTACACGCGGCAAAACATTGGCTGAGATGAGCTAAATAGTAAATAGGTGAGATCCTTGTACCTCGGTACACTAATATAAAATGTGTCAACAAACTGTATATGTTTAAGGAACTTATAAAAAAATATATGGCACAAAATCAAACAAGGATTTATAAAAAAAAAGTAAAAAAACTACTATTCCTGTCAACTGTCCTAAAGTTCAACACCTGCTTGTTTTATGGAACACTCTGGTTTGTACTTTGGTGTACTGAGGGTTTGTACTCTAGAATTCTTAATTATACTAAACACGTCATAGATTACTATGGATAAACTTTATTAAATGGATTATGATATGAGTATAACAAATACGTGATGTACAATGGCACTTGGTGACAATTGTCATTTATTCATTGTTACCAACTGGTGTTCCCAACATTGCTACCAACACATATTACATCTCCCTTTCATTCTAATTATTTAGGTACCGCTTGCGCTTGGGTTTCTTGATACTTCTTTTACTTCTTAGTTCGATGTCGCTTCTTTCTTTTGTTTCACTCTGTATCTTATTCTCTTCTTTGTTACTATCACTACTTTTTTCATTTTCCTGATTCACTTTACTGTTGTCTGTATCCACATTGGCGTGAAGTAAGCATATGAACCATTGAACGGGTTTCTCCAAATAGGCCTCGATTTGTTTTATGATACAATTTTTCGAACTGGTATTAACTACTGTGCCGTCACAACCCACGGCAACAATATTATTAAAATCTTCCTTCAGTAACTCTTTCGGGAAGCTTACAATGCTGGTCTTAATACCATTAGCATTGCTGGATGTTGGAGACACATGTCCTAAATACCTAGAACTTGGTTCAGCAATAATCGCAATATGCTCTTCTGTAATAATTTTTGTGTGATGTCTTTTTTCAACAGTAAGAGTCCTATCCTTCCTTCCATCAAAATAAATCCCAGAAACCGTAAGCTTTTGTTTCATGTTTCACGTAAAATTTGATAATTGTAAAATATAATTTTTTTTTAATTACTGAATTTAACTGACTTCTAGAAGTCTGAAGATGAAGTCACATACGGTTGAGATTTTCTGACGTTGCTCTTCACCCAAAATGGCACCTATTACAACCTCAGGCGTTGGTAAATTATAAAGTTAACTTTTTATATAATAAAATATAAAAAACAGAAAACTCCTGAAAAATCGAAAATGTCTTCTCGTCTAGGAACCTGAAGATGAAATCACACAGGGCTGAAATATTTTGTGGTTCATACTGACCTAAAAAGGCAACTATTCCTAACCCAGGCATTTGTAATTTCTAAAAAGAAAAAATGATTTGCTCCGTCCTACTGCATATAAACTAGTTTATTATTTTGGGCATCGACTCCAGTCTCATATTAGTGTTAATTCCGGAACATTTCCTAAAACATTATGCCTACTGCTCATAATTTTTTAAGTAATTTGACTGAAAGTAACAGCCAAAATTTTTAGTGACGTGATCATTTAACATAAAGTTTACTGCAGAAACAATTTTATTTTTAAATTCAGTCACACTTAATTGTGACTGTAATAATTTTAATATTTTATATACTTCTGCACGTTGGTCCTTATTGGCAATTTTAGTTAAGTTGGTCTGCCAGGCTCGATCAACATACCAGAAGCAAAATAAATTATATGTAACTGGACTCGTAAGTACATACATACTAGGGCGGAGCAATACTATATAGGTAAAAATTTAAATTTGAATTTTAAGTTGGCCTGGGTGCGGGGTAGTTGCCTTTTGATTAACAAAACACAACTGTAAAAAGAAAATGGAAAAATATGAATGTCTTCATGTTCCTATTTTCTCTTAAAAATGTAAAAAATAAGATTAAGAATGTTAATTTTTCGATGCAGCTCTTCGCTTGTTTTTTTTAATTAAAAAAAAACAACCCAGGATCCACCACGAGGATGTGGCTTCAAGTCGGATGTCCCCCACCCCCTCCATAATAGTAATAATAATAATAATAATAATAATAATAATAATAATAATAATAATAATAATATTTATTGATGTAAGCCATATAAAAACTTAACTAATAAAATCTTTTTTTGTCTCCATTTTTGGTATTGCTTTTCTGGAAGAAATTTTCGCCCGAATTAATCCGTCCCTGACGTTGTTACCACATACTGAAGAAGATGCTTCGGTTACCATTTTTACGTGGCGTTCTACAGCCTGATTGTGGCATGGAAAACTTAAGATTTCAATGTTATCAGGAATATTTCTAATCATTTCTCTAAGATCTGTTTCGGTGATACTTTTGGTCAATGGTGGTTCTGTTACTTCAACAGATTGCCAAATAATGAGCTCGGTGTAATCTCTAGCCTCAAAATTTACTTCTGGCACTTTAAAATCGCGAACTTCACGTTCACATTCTAACGTTCGGCATTTTAAAATTCGACGCAAGGCTAACTCTCGAATATGTTTTCTGTTATCGCCAAGCATTCCAATCAAAATATTTTCGGGATGAGCGAAATAAGCATTTCTTTTAATGACTTTATCTACGATATTCTTAAATTGGGTCGGTAAATAACGAGATGACTGAATTAAGTGAAACAAATGTTGAGCTCCATACTTACAAGCTGATTTGTGTTTAATAAGAAACCAGGTAGTAGCATAAACTTTAATTACGTATTCCGTTAATAATTTTAATTCATACGATGGTTCTTCAGTAGCGACGTACAATCTTAGTATTCTGCTAGCTGTTGTCAACCATCTTGCATGTGACATTTTTCCAGGTTGTTTAGATGCCAGTTGTGGGGAAACGCTACCTTCTCCTATTGCCAGACAAATTTCGTACAAGTACCTTTGATCGGTACTCAGATCTTTGACATTTATTGGAGGCAATTGAACATTAGCTCTTATTTTTTGAAATGGTACAACAGGCATATTCTCACATTTATTAAGTTGCTTTCCTATAGGACCGGTAAAGCCCTTTGGATCATTTGTTTTTCCATCTACCTGTTGTATCAAATGACGAAGAGGTAGTTCATTAGTATGCAACAGGCATATAAACCAATGAACAGATTTTCCTAAGGACATTTCTATCTGTTTTATAACACCATTCTTGACACCCGTGTTAACTACGGTACCGTCACAGCCCACAGCAGCAATTTTGTTCAAATTGTCACCCAAAAATTTTTGAAAGAAGTTAAAAAGACCGGTCTTAATGTCATTAGCGCTTCCGGAGATAGGTGTCACATGCCCTAGATAAATAGAACCTGGTTCGGCAAAAATAACTATATGTTCTTCAGTAATTTGTTTAGTGTGATAACTGGATCCTATTTTTTCAACAGCGAGTGTCTTATCTTTCCTTCCGTCAAAGTAAATACCAGAAACAACATCCTGTATTTGTCTCATTTCTATATCAACTATATTTTTCCTCAATTTTTTTCTTTCTCTTCTAATCTTAATTCTGTCAGTAATTAACGACAGATCCTCGTTGCTCAATATACCAAAATCTTTGAGCACAGCATTCACAAGGAGAGATAGATAGATAGATAGATTTATTTCCCAACAATTACAATTTAGTTCTATAATTCATAATATAACACACACATATAATAATTGTAATTTAAACCTCTTAAGAGGCATATGGGAAAAGAGGTAATTTAGTAAATAATATTAAAAATACTAATATATAAACATAAAAACAATAAAAACATGAATGAACATGATACATTTGTTATGATCTATCCTGAGATCTGCGTGAGTCGCCAGCCCGCGCACGTCCCCACGTGTGCCGTACACAAAGCCACTGCAGTAATACCGAAAGTATATTAAAATTTAACTGATAGTAATTTGTTTATACTGCAATTAGCTTTGTGCCTGACACACATGATAGCAACCCACGCGAGCCAGCAACTCAAACAGATTCTAAGTCAGATCTTACAACACTAAATACTATACTAACAAATATATAAAATGGTACTTTATTAAGTAATACATTGTAGTACTAGAGAATAAGAAATTCATTAATGAATGATAGGTATGAGAAATCAATTTGAATTAGAAAATTCTTCACCAAAATATTCATTCAAATTATAAAATGAGAATTTTGTAAGTAAGGATTTTAATTTTCGTTTAAAGTTGAATAAATTAGGGGCCTGAGTTACATACGTTGGGAGGTGGTTAAAAATGCTTATACCAGTATATAGTGGCCCATTTCTACTTGAAGTATATCTGTAATCTGGTGTTAATATTATATTATTATATCTAGTATTATAACTATGTATGTCCAGTGGTCTCTTTAAATTTGATTTTCTTTTATATATTATTATTGCCAATTTGAAAATATACAAGTTTGTTACAGTGAATATTTTGTTCTCTAAGAAATATTGTCTGCATGAATCCCTTGGTTTTAGATTAAAGAGAATTCGAATTGCTCTTTTCTGCATAACGAAGGTGCTATCACTAGTTGTAGAGTTTCCCCAATATTCAATGCCGTACTGTAGGATGCTGTGAAAATATGAATAATATACAGTAAGAGCAGCTTTAAATCCTACATTTAGCTTGATAGTGTTAACTGCGTAGATGGCTGTACTTAGCTTTCTATTTAGATTATTTATGTGCACTTTCCAATTCAGACATCTATCTACGTAGATACCCAAAAACTTGGCATGCTCAACTGGTCTTATATCCCCACTGGTTGTTGATAACACTCTTTGTATGTTGGTAGGATGATGCGCTTGAAATAAAACATTACATGACTTTTCAGGATTCAGCATAAGTTTATTACATTTGAACCATTCTAATATATTATTCATTAGTGTTGATGCACCCAGATAAAGCGAATCGATGGTTTTGTGATGTAGTATAATACTAGTGTCATCCGCAAACAGTGAGAACATTATACCAGGAAAATTTGCAGACAGATCATTTATATAGATAAGGAACAATAATGGACCCAGAACTGACCCTTGCGGTACACCACACTTCAATACCTCCGGTTTTGACTTAGTTTTTTTAAGTACCTTTCTGGATGTCTCGAAAACCTCTGTCTGTGCCGTCCGATTCGTTAGGTATGAGGTAAACCATAGAAGTGGAATACCTCTAATGCCATAGTATTCCAATTTGTTTAACATTAATGAATGGTCGACGCAGTCAAAGGCCTTAGATAAATCACAGAAAATTCCTAGGGCACATTCCTTGTTTTCAATTTTATTATTTATTTCATCTAGTAGTGAAAATGTCGCATCTGATGTACCAAGGTTTTTTCTGAATCCATATTGTGACTTTGACAGAATCCTGTACTTATCAAGATAACTAACTAACTGATTTTTTACATATATTTCTAATATTTTAGATAAAACCGGCAATAATGATATAGGACGATAGTTGCTTACATTTTCTTTAGAACCTTTTTTAAAAATGGGTCTTAGTAAAGCTTTTTTAAATCTGTCTGGAAATATTCCACTTTTTATAGACAGGTTAAATAAATATAGCAAAGGCTTAATTAGTATATTAAGATTTTCTTTCAATAAAGTAATGGTCATTTCATCGTAACCAGCTGAATTTTTATTTTTTAAGTTTTTAATTATGGAAATTAATTCTGGTTCCGTTATTTCAGGCAGGAAAAAAGAGTTTCCAATATTGATATTAGTTTTTCGTAAATAGGTATCTGAATTTGAGTGGCTAACTATATTTTGTGTTGCTTGGTAAGTTACATTTAAGAAGTAGTTATTAAATATATTTACCACCTCCGGTTGATCTACAACTAACACATCATCCTGTAATAAATATATTGGTTCTGCTTCTTTCACATTTTGTGAATTTGTGGCTTCCCTAATTACATTCCAAGATGTTTTTATTTTGTTTTCACTTAATAATATTTTATTTTTGTAGTATATTTCTTTCGCCAGTCTGATCACCCTTTTAAGTATTTTTTGATAGCTTTTTAAATACCTTATAAAATTTTCGTCTTCAGATTTTCTTTTTTTAATAATTAGGTTTCTTTTATTCCTACAAGAAATTCGTATACCTTTGGTCATCCATTTGTTATTTACAGTGTTAGATTTTTTATATGTTTTTACTGGAAATGCGGAGTTGAAACAACCGTTGAAGTGACTGTAGAATCCCTCAAATGCAATATTTGTATCATTTTGCTGGTATAAAAAAGTCCAGTCTACATTTAATAATAACTGGGTAAATTTATTTAACGCACGCACGCAAGAGACGCATTTCTGTCTGAAATTCCACTTCTGTCACAGGCTTCAGCCACATTGGACAAAGCTAGTCTTTTCTTGTGGGGCATTCTTGAAGACTTTGATGTTGAAGGTTGTGAGATAATAGAATCAACCTCGATATAATTGGTAGCATAGTTGTTATCAATTTCGTTACAGTTGTCTTCCTCTGTTTTGCTCTCTTCTTCTTCCGTTTTATTTTGAACTATAGTGTAATTTGAAGTTGTATCTTTAATTTTCTTTTCAAATCTCTTTTTTATTAATTCTTTTCTTTCTAATGACTTCGCGATTTTCTTCGTAGTTTTAACATCAATGCTGCCGATCATCATCTTTCTTTGGCCTCTCTGGTCTTGTAGAAATTCTCGTTCCATTATTGGTAACTTGATTTTACAGCCACATGATTCAAAAGTGACACATTTACACGGACAAATGTCGAATAGTTTTAAACTATTTGTTTTAAATAGCTTAATTTTTTTAACAGACTTGTTTTTCTTCATAACCTTATATTTCTCATTATAATCTTTTATTTTCTGAATTATTCTTTGGTCAGAAATGGTTGGAAGGGAAGCTTTCTGCCAAATACATTTAATATCAACAATAACTTGTTTAGAGATATCGAGTACACTAGGGTCTTTGTTGCTTTCAGCTTTGAAAAATTCACGATACCACAAAAACAATTTCATAACGTCGGAATATGTTGGAAGGACATTGCTACAAAGTTCACTTGGTGTTCCAAATATTTCACATTTTATCCGGGTTTGAGGCATCTTTTAAAAATACTCTAAAAGTCTAATCGAAAATACACTAATCGAAAACACATCTAACGCATCAAAGCACATTAGTGTCACTGAAAATAATATTGCAGACAGCAATCGCACAAAGCAGAAGTACGCGCCCCACTCTCACTTACCCTGTCGCACTTCGCTAACCTGTTGTGACCTGTTCTGACACGTCACCACAAGCTTGAGGTTGGATTCTCAGTAATTATTGACACTTATTTTTAATGAAAAAATAGCAATGAAACAAATATATTGGAATAAATATAAAATGTATAAAAAAACCTTTAAAAACAATACATAACATTTTTAATAGGAATCCGAAGATGACGTTGCAGAGAGTTATCTTTTTTTATGTACTAATATTGAGGCAAAAAGATATAAGATCTAGGCACTTTTGCGTTGCCGTCTTAACTATTTAAAAAAAGTCTAAAAATGATTGTTTTTATTTAAATTTCAAAATTTCACCTTCAAAAAGGAACCTGAAGATATCATCCCAAAGGACTGAATTTTTTTTAGGTTTATTATGGCCCTAAAAGGCAACTATTCCCCACCCAGGGATATCCAATTTCGAAAAAAAAAAATTTGTGCTCCGCCCTAATACATACGCATTGTAAAAAGTTTCTGCCAAGTTTGAGTATACTAACCGAATTCTCTCTTTAATAGTTCTAAAGAATATGTCATATATACGTAGGTATTTTTCCGATTAGAAAACATAAAAGCAACAGGTACTCTTTCTCCAAATTCATCTACAATCATTACAGCCGTCATTTCAAAGTCATAATGATTTAGACCATGCAATAATATTACCAAATTTCTTGGAATTGATTCATAATTAATAAGCAAAAATCCCTTGTGTTAAAATGTTCAGAAATTTTTTGTATTTTTTTTAAACACTACCATATTTTCATGAGATAGTTTAGATCGACATTCTCTTACCCAAAGGCCAATTGAGATTTTGTCATTCGGATGTCGCTTTCCATATTTTGTTTCAATATTGAATTTTCTTTTGATGTTGTCTATATCCTTAGCAGTTATAGTAAATCAACTCGTGTTAGCTGTGCCCCTATATTGTCTCTGTTCAAATCTAAAATTCCTTACAAAATGCAAAAGATTAATATTAAATACATTGGCTCGTCCATATACAAATAATTACTTGAGTGAAGGTACTCCACTAATTAATTTTGAGGCGATAGTTTTCTTAACTCCATCCGAAAGTCTAATATGTTGTAAATATATGTAATGTTTGTAATGCATTTTAATGCGTACATACAAAATTTAATTTGCATGTACCTTGACTTTTCAAGTTCCGCTGTCTCTGGTGCTGTTTCACTATTTTGCATGTTCTACTCCTATTGCATCTATAATAGGTAATTCCTCAATTTTTATTCAGTCCGTTTTGCAGAAACAATATAATTGCATTTATACTGTTCTATGGTATTTTTCCAACTTTCAAACTCTAAAACAAAAAGTAAAATATTTTAAAATTTTTGGGGAATCAAATCGTTAACATAAAAACCAACAATACAAACAGAGCCTAATGATATACCGCTGTTATTTAACGAAACTTTTATGATGACTTTTATTGTGCCTATAAGTACTTTTACAAGATTTTTTTAATATTATGCCCATTGAATTTGTAGGGTAGGTGGATAATATCATATTGTGTGGAACACTTACCATTTTTGTTGGCAAAAACTACATCTGTCTCGAATAATAGTTTATGCTCATTTTTAAGATGAGCAATCAAATTTTTATTTTGAGGAAAGAAGAATAACAATTTAGCTCCATACATTTATAATTCCAAATAAATGTATCAAATGAAACGACAGATTATAATTTATGTATATTTCGAATATGCCTATTTAAATTGAATTGTTTGAAATAAGGTAACATCCGCGAATACAGGATTTCGCTTTACTACCATCTCTAGATTTTCAAATAACTTGCACGAGCGATGCTGCATGCTTCTGGCCTTCTGAGTGATAAACAATAGCCAGTCCCTTCCAGCCATTTTGTTTTCCTCCCAAAAATAAAATAGCAATGCGTATTCTTCCAAGTAATTTTTCAATGTGTTCCACATACAATACACGATTTACATTATAATGAGGCACTAAACGCAAGCTGTCTGGAGATTGGCACTCGTTCATCTGCTTAACATATCTTCTTAAAGTTGAGAAAGCTAAACTATTTTGTTGTGCGGCTTGCTTAATCAAGCTTAAAGCATTTCGCATTTGCTCCTCCGTATGTCTGCCGATTTTTCTGGGCTCAGACTTTCGAGGCATCTGGGAAATAAAAGCATTGTTAAAGAAACCTTTACAAATTTGAATATTTTTCGGTCATAGTCCGCTTAAACTATAAGGGTACACAGTGGGATCATGATTCACTGTGTACTTGACATATGTGAGTCACTGTGTACCTCACTGTAATGTGAATTTTTAAACCATAAACGATCAAAATAACATGCACTTTGAACTGTGGTAATTACTTAAAAAGGGCGGTGAATGAACATTTATCACAATAAAAATGAACCATAATGTCTAAGAATTGCATAAAGAGGATAATAACTCAAAACACTTTGAAAAAAAAATTAACCTACAAAAACACAAACGGTCTCTAACACAACAAGCTATACCGCCTAGCACGGAAGGACTATTGCATGGACAGCATACTGCAAGAGCTTCATTGTTAGTAAAGGACAACAACAATATCGCGCAATAGCATCTCCTAAAAACCTTACTGATTTCTTGGTCTAATGGTTTTGTAGAATTTGAAACTATCAATTTAAAAAAAAAGTATGATCTCAATATTTTACTGTGTATGGATTAATTTTGCAGGCTGTTTCGCAGATTTGTATATAATCAGCAGGCACATTGATATTCTTGTTCTTCATTTTTCGCTCAATGGTGGCATGGACAGAGTCCACTTGTATTTGAGTGTGCCCTTTTTGCAGAAATTTTTGAATAATTTCAATATCGTTCTCTCAAATTAAATTGAATAGTCAATGACGATTACTGTTTTGTGTTGTCTGTATAGGTTTCAAGATAACTTTTGATAAAATTTATAATAATTGTTGAGAATTCATTGGAAGTCAAGTCCCCTCCAGATTCGTTCCACAGAAAGCAGCAATCTTTATTATTCTGCTTATACGTATAAGGTAAAATTTTTGTTTATAATACATCATATAATCATATTATTCCGATATTGAGTTCGAAAGGGTTGATATTAGTATCGATATCTTTTCTTGTTTTTGTGGCGCCTTGCGCTTTCTTTGGTTTTATAATTAGAGTTGGTATATTATTTTTTATTATTTGTACTTACTCTTATTTCCTGTGATATTTGCATTGCTTCTTACCAAACAAGTGCTGTTTTCGAGGTTATTAAGTTTTTCTTTCAATAACCCATTCTTTTCTTCTAATTCAGCGTTTAGTTTAGTTAGTAACTTATTTTCATTAGTTCATTAGTTTTAGCTTCATTTTCTTTAATTAATGCTGTAAAAAGTCCCAAATTGTCTAATAGTTTCTCACCATAGTAACATAACTCTACTTCCGTTGTAATCATTTTAAGTTTGTTTGCTCTTGCTGAGCAGCTTCTGTGGTATACACTCCAGCACTTTATACATTTTACACAGTCTAAGGCTTTTTTGTTACAAGAAGCACATATTATATGCACTTTTTCACTATTTTTATCCTCATTGCTTTCTTCCGCGTGTCCGACAGTCGGCGCCATATTTAGCATTTTTGAAGCGTTTTTGTAATGATTTTCCCAGCTAACAGTAAGCTCGTCAATCATCTGGATCTCACTGCCATGATATGAATGTCTTACATTCATTGTTTATGCGCGAAGCAAATAGGTCTACCTCAGGAAAGCCCCACTTAGTAACTAGTGTTGCAAATACCCAGACCGCTAAACTAAATTCGGTCTCCATCTTAAGGCTACGTGAAACCGTATCAACTTCGTTGTTTCTTTCAGATTTAAAATATGAAGCTACAATATAAAATTTTCGCTCCTCACACCATTCCCAAATGTTTCGAGCAAGATTGATTAGCTTAGGAAGCTGGACGCTTCCCATGCGATTAACATAGGCCAATGCATTGGTATTATCTACTCTGCACAAAATAAAAACATCATTCAATTTGCTAGCAAAACATTTTAGGCCAAGAAATAGAGCTAGTAATTCCAAATAATGAATGTGATTTTCTTTTTCCTGATTCGACCAAAACCCCCGAGAACTTATATTATTACAGTCCATCCAATACCTGACGCGTCCGGAAATATTTCTAGAACGTACATATCATATTTAAATACATTTTTGCTAATAGTACATTTCGAATCCACCATTGAGTGTTAATATGAAGTTCTTCAGAAATTATAGATGCATCATAATTACCATTCTTACTTCTTAATGTTAAAAACTTTTCCCGCTCAAACAATTTTTCCATGTTGAGAATCTCTCTAAGACGCTCAAGATTTTATTGATTTTTTCTTCTGGGAAAGGGAAAGGGAAAGTCATATCTATAGAGTCAAACTTAAAACCTAAAACTTTTAAATTCTTACGAGGAACTAGGATACTCTTTTTATAGTTAACAATGAATCCTAGATACTCGAGTAATTTAACTGTTTCTAAAGCATTGGGTAAACATTTTTTATAAGATTCAACCAGTAATAAAAAATCGTCCAAATAAACTATCGAGAAAAGAAACAACTGGTTTTAGCAGTTTAGTAAAGACCATGCGCAATTTAGATCAAAACAAGGCCAATTATATTCATACAGTGTGTCCTTGAAAAACCTTAATTATTTTCGATAGTTCTTGTGACTTGGGATCATAAAATATGCATCCTTCAGGTCTATTTACACAAAATTGTAAGGTCTAATAAGGGTTATTTTATAACCTTCCAACTTAAAATGCTTTAATTTGTTTAATCTTCTAAGATTAACACCGACTCGTACCGTCAGGTTTTGGTAGCAAAAATATTTTTTGAATAAACTGTTTTTCACATGGAAACCTCAGAAATAGCACCTACCTTCACTAATTTTGTAATGTTTTCACTAATTATCTTCTGTTCCCTCTCAGACCATTTTTGTGCCCTAAATCTATTGTGTTGTGGTGGTCTAGTTACAAAAGGAACCTTAAACCCTTGTATCTATGCTAAAATGCATTTGTCACTAGTATATGCTTTCCAGCGATCAATAGGACAATAGAAGACCACAACCTGCCAGCATATTGACTTACCGTCACTGTTGACGGAACCTCTTGCTCATCCTTTCCCTGTTCTGCGATTTCGTAGTGAAGTGATGACCTCTCGCCACCGGCCGACTTTGACAATGTCGTTTGGGGGGGAGCTTCTCGAACCTTGCGTCTGTCTTACTTCAATCTTTGTTAATGCAGAGGCAGACTCCTGAAGTTTAAATGCGGCAGTGACCGAAATTTGTACCCATTTGATATAATTTGTTCTTCTGACTTGTTTTAATTGACGAGATGACGCCTGTAAGTCCTTTGCTGACTTTAATCTTCCCTTCAAATCCTCCCTAAAAAACCATTTATCTAAGGTAGATTCGATGAGAATACTCTTCCATTCTTTATTTAAGTCCTAAGCAACCAGCTCTCTCCGTGACATGAATTCGGAATGCATCACGTCAATAATTAGCCGCCCCGCATCATTCATCGCCTCTATATGATTCTTCACCCGTTCCTCTCCTCCCCTCCCTTGATTTCCCAATAATTTGGATATTGCCTGACCCACCCCAAAGCTCCACCATTTCATGCATTTCACCGATGCTGGTTTTCACATAATGAACAAATATATTGAGAACTTCTTTGTCTAACCTATTCAAAATCAAGAAATCACAGAGAAATCCTTATCGAATGTCATCAACTACGAGCTGTATAATGAGTTCAAAATCGTAATTATTAACACCATGTGCCCCATCGATACAAATACAATCGGACTCATACTTTTTTAACATTTTACATTGAGCTTTAGTCATTATCATTAATATAAAATCGTCCTCCTTTAATGCAGGTTATTCTTCTACGACACACCCTTGAGGCTTGTTAAATAACATAGCATCGCCATTGCTACGCACATATCATTTATCCAAGACTCAACACTTATAGTATAATTTGCATGCCTTACTGTAGAACACAAATTATAACAACTTTCGATATTATATAGGCCCTTTTTAGTTAGAAGAGTAAGCGTTTTAAAATCAGAATCACAAATCGAGTCCCGCACTTCATCATTCTTTTCTTCATTCACATTTATCATCACAATTTTTTCTCATTTAATACTAGCAGGACAAAATCCGTTGATCTTATTGCTTCCTTGTGTCTTCAAATGTAATTTATAGGTCTTATTAATAATAATGTTGATGTTTATTAACAGACACGACATACCATGCACCACTGTGTATCAACAACAGACTGGAAGAAATATGTTATGCGCATATACGCAATACGTGATGTTAATTCCGCGGGTATTAGGCACAAATAGGTTTTCCAATTACTATAGCTAGTGAACTAATAACATGTATTAGTAAGTATTTAATTAGCCGCCTTTAATAGTGTTCTTAGCTTAAACTTTAATAAACGTTATTAGAGGCGTAATAAAAATTATTAAGGTAACATAATATAAAGAACAATTTGTTTTTATTGAAAAATATCGACTTATTCCAATAAGATACGTTTGTTACTACAGTATAGGCAAGCGTTTGATTAGGTGCGGCAATAAGAGCAAACGAGAGCGAAGCAAGGAATGATATAAATTAAGGGGCGTGTCACACTTTGCTCTGCTACTGGTAGACGTCTTTATTGTGGGCGGTCGGTTAACTCCTTGAAACTATGCAATACCTAATCCAGAAATTGCCGATACTGTATAGCTGGAGAACTGATAACCATAATAATACTGTTCTAGGAAAATGACGTTAATAGCTCTCAGTACTTTAAAATGTTGTAATTATTAAAGTCGTAATAATGGTTACAATATTTTTACCAACTTTTATAAGAATTTTTTAAGAAGATACTTCAATAGGTCGAATTTTCTCAGTGTATATTTGCTACATATAGAACTATTGATTCTTTAGTTATGTGAGTCAGCTGTTTCGTGTTATACAGGGTGTCCCATAAATAATGGATAATCCTGAAAATGGTAGTAGGCCAGGCCATAACCTATCAGAATATCACAACTTGACCTTATTGAAAACCCTACGGTTTTCGAGATATGGGCACAAATTTCTACTCTAGAGTAGTATTTTGCATGTCACTGCCACAAGGTAAGGATTTTTTCATTCTCTTTTTTGGTGAGTATTCTAGAACAGTCGTGCTATCAAACGTGTATAGAAGTTTTTAGATAACGGCGGTGGTATTCTAAAGAAAAAAAGTAATTCTTAAATTTCGGTTCCACCAAGATTCCGTTTGCTGATTTTGACCTTTGATGGTGTAAAGTGCCAAGCAAAATTTGCCACTTATCTTGAAAACTTGCCCACTTATTATTATATTCTAAAATGTTTAAAAATTCTGATTCTTCTTGTTAGAAAAAAAGATATAGCTATTTGAATAGTGGAGAAGCTAAATTTATCAATTTGAAATTTTTAACAAGTAAGCCTTGTTTTTAATTGCATGTGACGCATGTCATTTTGTACGTCTCGTATTACCGATTCAGACTTTGTTTGTTTGCGAATAATAACGAATTAACGTTTCTCTGGACTTATTGGAATTCGTTGAGAACAACAATGCCTCGTATACAGTATACCTACACAACGTGAGTATGCTAATATGCATACTATTTACGGCGAATGTCGAGGCAACGCCAGTGCATCCGCTGAGCGTTATCGAAAATATATTCTAAAATGTTTAAAAACAGAGAGGACGAAGAAAGATCGGAATAAAATAAAAAGTAATTTCACCTGCATTTATTAAACATTATTAAAAAGAAATAAACAACTTATAATAAATGTTCGAATTGCTCTCCTCCAGCTCTGATGCAGGCTCTTCACCTTTTAATAGAGGAACATTTTAAATGGCGTGAATATCCAGATCGCCTGATTTCTTCAGCGGCTACTCCGATGCGCTCATGCAATTCATTCAAGGATTGCACAGGTCGGAAGTACACCTTTTCCTTCATGCATCCCCAGTAAAAAAAGCTAAAGGATTTAGGTCTGGTGACCTGGATGGCCACAGAATTGGAGCTAAGCGACCGATCCATCTTTCTGGATATTTCAAATTTTGATATGCTCTCAACTCTCTCCCATAATGTGCAGGGCATCCATCGTTCTGTAACCACATTGTCAGCCTCATGGATAAAGGAAAGTCTTCTAGTAAGATCGGTAGGTCGTTTTGAAGGAATTCCAAATAATTGTCTGACGTTAATGTTGGTGACAGTTCGAATGGGCCTACCACTTGACCATTTAGGATGCCTGTCTACAGATTTACTTTAAATTGATATTGTGACCGATCTTCTTTCATCAAGTGGGGATTTTCAAACTGCCAACTATGCAGATTAAGTAAATTTACAAAGCCATCTTTTCTGTACGATGATTTTTCAGACCACAAAATTTTATTAAAAAAATCTGGATCCTCTTGTATCATCCGCAGCATTTGCCGGCAAAATACCACTCTCAAGGGATAATCTCTGGGTAGTAGAGTTTACATGGAAAGGATGGAGTTGGTATCGTTTTAAAATTCTGTGCACCGTTATTTTAGATACGCCAGTGCGTCGTTATATGGTACGCACAAAAGTAGATGAATCGTCGTTGATTTCATCAAGCACTTTGTCGTCGAAATCTTGACGAGGTCTTCCTTCTGTCGTGATATGGTACTCACAGAAGTAGATGGATCGTCATTGATTTCATCAAGCACTTCGTCGTCGAAATCTTGACGAGGTCTTCCTTCACTGGCACCACCAATATCACGGAGACTAGAAATCTTTCCCTCACAGTACGCACTATGCACTCTAATAAATACATGATAGCGTGCGTTCGGGTACCTTTATCGATAACTCACAGAAGATACACTAGCGTTGCTTCGACATTCGCCGTAAATAGTATGCATATTAGCATACTCACGTTGTGTATACTGTATACGAGGCATTGTTGTTCTCAACAAATTCCAATAAGTCCAAAGAAATGCTAATTCGTTATTGTCGACAAACAAACAAAGTCTGAAATACCAGACGTACAAAATGACATGCGTCACATGCAATTAAAAACTAGGCTTACTTATCAAAAATTTTAAATTGATAAATTTAGCTGCTCCACTATTCAAACAGCATCTTTTTTTCTAACAAGAAGAATCAGGATTTTTAAACATTTTAGAATATAACAATAAGTGGGCAAGTTTTTAAGATAAGTGGCAAGTTTTGCTTGGCACATCAAAGGTCAAAGTCAGCAAACGGAATCTAGGTGGAACCGAAATTGAGGAAATATTTTTTTTTTTTTTAGAATACCGCCGTCGTTATCTACAAACTTCTATAAACGTTTGATAGCACAACTATTCTAGAATACTCACCAAAAAACAGAATAAAAAAATCCTTACCTTGCGGCAGTGGCATGCAAAATACTACTCCAGAGTAGAAATTTTCAAAATTTCAAAAAAGTGCCCATATCTCGAAAACCGTTGGGTTTTCAATAAGGTCAAGTTGTGATATTCTGATAGGGTATGGCCTGACCTATTACCATTTTCAAGATTATCCATTATTTACGGGACACCTTGTATATCTATCATTTTATATTCCGTGACATCTGTTCCTTCTATAATTTTGACCTCGAAAACCTTTAAAATTACCTCTGTAGTCTTTTGGTTACTGCCTTGAAGCTTACTTCATTTTTTCCATCAAATTGAGTCTCGTGACGCGAATTTAGTTTATTTCCTCGTCTAATAATCTAGCTTTTACAAAATCCGTTTTAACATCTGAAACTGTCTGCAAAGCTGTCATTACTGAGTCGCATTTCGACGGTAAAGATAACAATAAATGACACACTTTGTCACTTTCATCAAGGTTCGATCTAAGATCTTTTAGCTCTCTTATTATTGTATCGAATTTCAAAAAGTTTCAGTTTTTCATATGTTTCAAGCCTTAAACTAAGTAGTTTTCTCCATAGAGAAAGTTTTGTAAAAGAACTTGTTCTGAATATGCCCTTTAAAGCTACTGTTTTTTCTTTTGCAGTTTTGCAGTCTTTTATTATATCTAAGATGCTTGTCTGTTACACTCTGTACTATTATTTTGCTTTTGCATCAGCCTCATTGAATTTATTTTTTCCTTAGTTGTTGCATCTTCACCTGGTGGTGCTTCTAGGGTTTCATTGCACATTTTTCGTTTTAGTATAGTCACTATTCTGAAATACCAGTTATTGAAATTATTACCCTCCAAGATCGGCACTAAAACACTGTGAGTCCCGACATTTTACTGAACTTTTAACTGTTTACAGTTTATTCTTTCACGAGATTTCTCCTAGCAAAGACTAGGCCAATAACCTATTAAGGATTTCTTTTCATCAAAACACTCAATTAAAATGAATGCATTTATTTGTACCTTTTGAAACTTCTAAACAAGGTAACTGTCCCAATTGCGGACACCTTAAGGACTTCACCAGAAAACAGTGTAGGTACTGTGAATACACCACTAATTACTATTTTAACTTATATTGGTAGTATACATTAATAATAGGCCATAGTTCAAGGGTAGATTCTAGGACCAAAATATGAGGATATAACCAAACATGCCTTAGTAAATTGTTGCTATGGAAAAAGATACAGTGTTAAAATTGTAATTTTTTTTCTTTTTTTGCAATATCTCAGCTACCTCTTGATCGATCTTCTTCCAATTTGGTAAGGAAACTTTTTTAAGCTAAGAAACAATAATTTAAGTATCACATCACGCTAGCCCGTGGAGGGTGCCTCATAAGCTATACCTGATGATGAATTTTTTCTCTCTTTTTTACGAAACGTAGTGACACTTTTGACTGAAAAATCTCATGTAGGAGTCATTTCTACGTAAAAAAAGGTACACTTGATAGAACTTGATAATTCCAACCGTTTTCGAGAAAACTACCGTATAGATCTCAAAAACACTCTGAAAACAAACCCAATTTGAAAATGAAAAATTGTATTTATTGAAAAGTGTGCTTTGGTGACGTCTTAGTTCTGTCATTTATGTACAATTTCATTAATTTGACATTTTGAAAAATCCATTTCACCATCGTTTCCTCTTCATCTTTACTCAGAATTGTGCCTGGTTCCATTTTTCTTTGCCAGTATGTTTATATAGCAACGTTGTCCTGGGTACTGCATATTCTTTTGTGGCTGTAGATAAGGGCATACCAGATTTAACTACTTCCAAGGCAGATTTCATAACATCTTCACTATATTTCAAAATTTGTTTTGGTTAACTCATTTTTTGAGAAGTAAAAATATTCTCTCAGTTGAGGCACATGTCTTAGCAGCTGAGATTAAGCAAACAATACATTATTTTTTGCGATTATAGGTGACAGCTATTGGTAGGTGCAAATGTTTCGCCCTGTATGTGCCTTAAAATGTTTGAAATATATTTTAAAATTAAATAAATAATTTAATATTTTTAAATAACAATGGCAATTGATTAAAAAACTGAATTCCCATAAGTTAGCTGGAAGCTCGCAATAACTAATATTACATAAATTGGTTCTCTGTTCTTTTTTTTTAATCGCCTTATTTATTTTAATGTGCTGGCGGAGTTTAGCCGATGGCTATTCTACCACTCAACCAGGACAGACACACACATAAACAACATCACAACACCCATTCTCTGCAACATTGCCATCTGCCGCAGCTGAGACTCGAACTCAGGAGAGGAGAGCGACTAGACCGTGTTGTCTCTCACACAACCGCAGTCTAGCCCACTGCTACCGTCTCGGCAACACGAGAAAAACGCCACTACACATCCATACCCTAGCCGGGACTCGAACCCGGGACCGTGTTCGCAAGCCTAACACCTTAAGCACTGAAAGAAGATCTCTAAGACAGAAAAATTCATCAGCCATCTCTAAGTTTGTATGTGTGCGTTATTAGGTTTTAGATATTGTTTTAAAACAATTGGTGACTATACAGTCAGGACCAATATTTATATAAAATAAAATTGGAAACTTACATGAAATGTGTCAGCCATTGCTTTATATTATTATTATGTCGTCTTTATTTTTCATACTTATACATACATACATTAAAATTTGAATAATATTAAACAATGGTAACACAAAATTAAAAATGTATTAAATGTACCAATGCCAAACCTAAATTGTCAGCTACTGGTAAAACGACCAAATCTGCGTACCAATGCCTGCAACTCTCTAATTTACCTACTTAAGATACAATTTTCACTAATATATAAACTCGAAAATAATGATCCTCACGAATATAAAAATAATCCTAAAGTAGCTGTTTTGACTTAATAATATGAAATGAATTTGCTAAAGTTATAATAAAGTGACAACTTGTTAGCTTACCTGGCAACAAATATATACACAGATTAAAAGACACTACACACCACATTCATTGGCAACCATATTGTTTTCCCTTAACTGTATTACCCGCCGAAATGAAATAATACTATTATGGAATTGTAACAGATATCACTAGAAGTTTTAGCATTTATTTTTAACAAGAGTTGTTCTTAGAAAACGTCATTTAAATCTAAGGGCGAGTTGTACCAATCGAGTTCAACGTCGGTTCACCATAGATTCTAGTTGAAGAAGAAAAAACCCGTTGTAGTAACTTCGTTCAACCATTAACCGTAGTTCTAAGTTGGTTCAAGTTGAACCGCCGATAGAGACCGTTGAAACAACTTTGAGCCATAAATATTTCTAAGCTACTCAAACATGCTACCCTCGCTGTTAAATAAATTATTTTATTTTTCTTGTTTAAAATTAGAAAGTGAACCTTTTATTTAATTTAGAGGGAACAAATTTCATCACCAGTAGCTCAGAGTCTCGGTAGATGAGTCATGGGTAAGAAGACACTATTCAAATGGCGTAACGTGATTTGTTAAATGTTGTTAATAATTGACTTAAATGTTGTTAATAATATTCCTAGAGAAAGCCAATCTTTCTATGCTTGAAATTTATACTGTAAGTAGAGATTTGATTACACAGGTCAACATTTGATCTAAGAACAATCACCAGACTTTACCAGAGTGTACATAGGTTTTTTTGGGTCGCTGATTCCGAATCCGAAGTTGGTTAAGCTTCATCACGTTAGGTTCTTGGTCATTTGAAGGTCAAACTGAGAAAAGTTTAAAAAATATATATATTTACGTTTCTGAGGTCGCTGAATTCAAATCCGCTGTTATTTTTACCCTTCAAGAACATCAGAACATCTAGAGGACATTTCAAGGCATTTTGAGGTCAAATTGAGAAGCGACTAAAAAATCTGGAAAATGCTTACATGGGTTTTTTAGGTCGCTGACCTCGAATCGGTGGTTGGCTGGACTCTATCGCATCGGATTCAAGGTCATTTGAAGGTCAAACTGAGAAATAGTGGTGTAAAAAATTTGAAAAAATTTGCGTTTATGTTTTTGGGATCACTGAGTTCAATTTTGTCGTTATTTCTTCTCAAAGTTTCTTTAAGGCCATATCATGATCAAATTAAAACAAGAATGTTGAAAACCAAGAAACTGAAAAATTTTAGGTATAGGTTTATTTTATCACTGAGTATAAATCTATATTAAGCCATCTGTCATCAACCTATTGACATTTCTGTCAGTTATGTTGTCTACTCGCTTACTTTTTCTCAGTTTGACCTTCAAATGACCTTGAATCCGATGTGATAGAGTCCAGCCAACCACGGATTCGAGGTCAGCGATCCAAAAAACTGACGTAAGCATTTTTCCAGATTTTTAGCCGCTTTTTCTCAATTTGACCTCAAAATGCCTTGAAATGACCTCTAGATGTTCTTGAAGGGTAAAAATAAGAGCGGATTTGAATTCAGCGACCTCAGAAACGTAACTTTTTTTCAAATTTTTTACACCACTTTTTCTGTTTGACCTTCAAATGATCCTAAATCCGATCTGATAGAGTTCAGCCAACCACGGATTCGAGGTCAGCGACCAAAAAAAAAACATGTAAGCATTTTTCCAGATTTTTTAGTCGCTTTTTCTCAATTTGACCTCAAAATGATCTCAAAATGATTTGAAATGACCTTTAGATGTTCTGATGTTCTTGAAGGGTAAAAATAACAGCGGATTTGAATTCAGCGACCTCAGAAACATAGACATAAGTTTTTTCAAATTTTTTACAACACTTTTTCTCAGTTTGACCTTCAAATGACCAAGAACCTGATGTGATGAAGCTTAACCAACCTCGGATCCGGAATCAGCGACCCAAAAAACCTATATGTATACTCTGGTAAAGTCTGGTGATTGTTCTTAGATCAAATGTTGACCTGTGTTATTAGAAAGATAAAATAATCAAATTATCGTAAGTTTAATAGTTTTTAACAAAAAATGTAAATTTGTTTAATAGACTTAGTGAAAGTTAAGAATAAATGAATATATGCAAATACCATAAGATTGTATCACAATATCTGAAATAAGTCAACAAAAATTATTTACAAAATTGATTTTATTAGAAACCAATCAAACTGATATCTTAAGTTGAAATTGTTACTAAGGACGACGATAGAGACAATAATAGAAACATTCATAGAATAAATATTAAAGATACAGTCTTAATTAAGATTTTTAACTATACGGTGTTAGAAAAATTATTATTAATGTATAGTATGGACAACTTTTACATCGTAGAAATTGTGATTACAAATTCTACACTAATAGTTTCAACCATATTTATTTAAAATTAAACGCCACGTAAATAATTCAATCATAATAATATATTTTTAAAGTTATAACTCGTTTGTTTAACTAAATATAAGATGATATGTTAAAATTTGAAATAATACTAAGAATTAAGAATCATTTAAGAATAATACGTGTTAATGTATGGTAAATTGTGAAATTGATAAAACAAATATGTAAAAATGTGAAAAATAATAAAAAAATTATTTATGACACTTAGCTGAAATTTTCTGAAGCGAATATATGTTGCAAACCATATGTAAGAGATGAAAATGGGGAAGTCCAATCTACTAATATCTAAGTGCTAGGGTTCTAGATATATCCAACAACAGTTTAGGAATTTCTTGCACTTTGTAGTGTAGCATAGCATAGGTACCGTTTGAACTTTTATGCACTTTTAATAAAAACCCAGTAAATGCCTTCGAATTCTTAATACCTACTTAATACTGTACAATACTTTAACATCTTTTTAGATAAATCACTCAGACTATGATTTTGTTCATTTAATAATTAATTACAGGTTTATATTTAAACATTACATTACCATACTCTTGTATTTTAACAATTTATTATTTGTTACAGTCTACGCTAACATACCATATCTCAAATGCATACTACGTTAGATTCACGGTCAGTAAACTATACGGTTACCTCGATCAGCAGCTTTTGGACGAAGGAGATGCGCGGAACGGGGAACCGAATTTTGACGTAGGCTGTAGACCGAAACAGGGCCGGTTTTAGACATTTTGTTAGCCAGCGCACGATTAATAGCAAAGATTTGATTAATAGAAGCTGCCCCCCAAGGGCGGATCTAGAAATTTCAATAATTTTTTTCTCGTCTGTGGCGTATGGGACCCATACGAAATATGGGAAATAACATCTAGAGAAGCACTTCTCTAACGGCCCCTAAAAAGTTTTGAAAAAGCAGTTTGCGAAAAATTTTCAAAATTCGAGTGCCCCCCCCGAGCCAAGGGACTCCCGTTTAAAATTATTCTTTTTTGTCATATACATTTTACTTTTCATCAAAATCCAACAATAGGTTTTGGAGTTTATGAAAATATTTTCATTATTAACTGAAATGCAATGAACTGAAATTTTGTAATTTACAATTTAACAAATTACAAAATTTCAATTCGTTGTATCTCAGTTAGTAATAAAAATATTTTCATAAACTCCAAAACCTACTGTTGAATTTTGATGAAAAGTAAAATGTATGTGACAAAAAAGAATAATTTTAAACGGGAGTCCCTTGGCTCGGGGGGGGGGGCACTCGAATTTTGAAAAAATTTTTCGCAACCTGCTTTTTCAAAACTTTTTAGGGGCCGTTAGAGAAGTGCTTCTCTAGATGTTATTTCCCATATTTCGTATGGGTCCCATGCGCCACAGACGAGAAAAAAAATTATTGAAATTTCTAGATCCGCCCTTGCTGCCCCCATCATTATTTGTTAGTAATTTTTACTCACTCAATTAATAAATACTGATATAACGAATAGTATACACACTGGGACGACAACAAACTAGTTTATTACACCTGGACAGTGAGAGTACAACATAAAAAAACCGCTGCCCAAGGAATCACTACTTTCACACCCAAGTCTCTTACAACAAAATACTATATTTGCACTCCACTATGTGGAAATAATTGTTTATGGAACTTTAATAGTATAATATTTGAAATCATGTCCCAAAAACCCATAAAATTATATGCCACATCGGTAATGGGGATAGGGTGATGGTGGGGGTGAATGAAGTGAAAAAAATTCCTGATGACTTTGGCTCTTGTACACATACTAAATCACACTATTTTTTCACCACCTTTAATAATGGAGGTGGTAATGGCAATTTTTTTTTGAGACCTTAGCTCCTCTTATATTTACTAAATATCAATTTCATGGACTCTTGCTTGATTTACCTACTTACCCCCATTTGCCCCAATTTACCTTTCAACTCTGCAACGGAATAAGATCAAAATATAATCTAGTTCCAGATCTCGTTAAAATACGTACGTGTGCCATATTTTAAGTGAATATCTTAAACGGTTCCAGAGTAATCGTGAGCACCAAAAAGATACAAGACTGACAGACCGACGCGGCAGACAAATTTATTTTGCTCAGACTTAAAATATTGACGTTTCATGACATTTTAAGCCTATTTAAACAATGAAAATTTCCAATTTTTTTTTTGCTTTAATTTACTTCAACTGAATGTGGAAGTAATACGCAAAAATATTCTCTCAGTTGAGGCACAATGTCCTAGCAGATGACATTAAGCAAAAAGTACATCCCTTTTTGCGATTATGGGTGTCAGCTATTATTGATAGGTGTAAATGTGTCGCCCTGTACATGCCTTAAAATGTTTTCAAATATATTTTAAAATTAAATAAATAATTTAATTAGGTCACCTTTATTTTTCATACTTATTAAAATTTGAATTGAATAATATTAAACATTCGTAAAATAAAATTAAAAACGTATTAAATGTACCAGTACCTGACATAAAGTGTCAGCTACTGGCAAAACTACCAAATCTACGTACCAATGCCAGCAACTCCCTAATTTACTAAGATACAATTCTCACTAATAAACTCGAAAGTAATGATCATGAATATAAAAGTAATCCCAATGTAGCTGTTTTGACTTAATAATATGAATTGAATTTGCTAGTTATAATAAATGACAATTTGTTAGCTTACCTGATAATAAATACATACACAGATTAAAAGACACTACATTCCACATTCATTGGCAACCATATTGTTTTCCCTTAACTGTATTACCTGCCGAAATGAAATAATACTATTATGGAATTGCATAGAAGTTTTAGAATTTATTTTTCACAAGAGTTGTTCGTACAAAACGTCATTTAAATCTCAGGGCGAGTTGTACCAATCGAGTTCAACGACGGTTCTCCATAGATCCTAGTCAGAGCTGGGCAAATATGTACTTACAAATACCTCATAAGTATTTAAATACTAGAAAGTATTTAAATACCGAGTATTTAAATACTTCTTGCAGCAAGTATTTGTATTTATACTTGCAAATACTTTATCTGAAGTATTTACTACTTAGTATTTGAAAATGATCTGAAACGTATTTATAAATATTTAAACTATTTAAATAACTGGGAAGTATTTAAATACTTTCAAAAAAGTATTTAAATCCTTTTTTGACAGTATTTAAATACTTTCAGGAATATTTGAATAAGTATTTAAATCTCAAAAGTATTTAAATAAATACAATAAATATAATCAAATACATCATGGAGACAGGCAGATATTCGTCAAGAATCAAGACGTGTATGTAGTACATTGCATTATTCAGTTTTCAGTCATTCGCGTCTTAATTCCCAAAAAGTTGGTTGAGAGCAGACATAGACAGTATAAGTGTTCACTGGTAATGTATATGTTTTGTGATTGTGACAGAACAGTTGAACAGAATAGTGTTATTCTAGTGCCATAGTCTCTGTGCTTTATTTGGGTATTTGCAGAAGACGCAAAGGTTTACTAGCTCTACGAATAAGTAAAAGTCCAATACCCAACTAGAACTGAGTAAGTATTAAAATAGTATTGTAGAAGTTCATGAAAGTCATGAAACCTAAAATTTTGACACCTCAAATAGTCAAATAATATTTAATATAATAATCATAATAATGATAATAATAAGTCTATTGATTTCTACAAAAACAGAAAATACAATTTGGTGAAGTTTAGCCATTAAAGGCTATTGTTACACTCAACTATGCTTCAAAATATTTCAGTGTTATCAAAATATTTAAATATTCAGAAAGTATTTAAATACTAAGTTTAAAGTATTTAATTACTTTTGTTATTTATTATTTAAATACTTTTATCTTTGAAAAATACGTAATATTTACATACTTTCAATTTTCTGAAAGTATTTAGTATTTAATATTTAAATACTTTTTCAAAGTATTTGCCCAGCTCTGGTCCTAGTTCAAGAAGAAAAAACCCGTTGTAGTAACTTCGTTCAACCATTAACCGTAGTTCTAAGTAGGTTCAAGTTGAACCGTTGATAGAGACCGTTTAAACAACTTTAAGCCAGATGCAGTCATAAATATTTCTAAGCTACTGAAACATGCTACCCGCGCTGTTAAATAAATTATTTTATTTTTTTTTGTTTGAGATTAGAAAGTGAACCTTTTGTTTAATTCAGAGGAAACAAATTTCATCACCAGTAGCTTAGAGTCTCGGTAGATAAGTAATGGGTAAGAAACACTATTCAAATGGCGTAACACGATTTGTTAAATGTTGTTAATAATTGACTTAAATGTTGTTAATACTATTCCTAGAGCATCTATGCTTGAAATTTGCACTGTAAGTAAAGATTTGATTATTAGGAAAATAAACTAATCAAATTATCGTAAGTTTAATAGTTTTTAACATTTATTTAATAGACTTAGTGAAAGTTAATAATAAATGAATATATGCAAATAACAAAAGATTGTATCACAATATCTTAAATAAGTCAACAAAAATTATTTATAAAATTAATTTTATTGGAAACCAATCAAACTGATATCTTAAATTGAAATTGTACTATTTACAAAGGACGACGATAGAGACAATAATAGAAACATTCATAGAATAAATATTAAAGATACAGTCTTAATTAAGATTTTTGACTGTACGATGTTAGAAAAATTATTATTAAACTATAGTATGGACAACTTTTACATCGTAGAAATTGTGATTACAAATTCTGCACAAATAGTTTCATCTATATTTATTTAAAATTAAGCTCTACGTAAATAATTCTATCATAATAATATTTTTTTAAAGTTATAATTCGTTTGTTTAACTAAATATAAGATAATATGTTAAAATTTGAATCGTTTAAGAATAATACGTGTTAATGTATGGTAAATTGTGAAATCGTTAAAACAAATATGCAAAGATGTGAACAATAAGTAAAAATGTATTTGTGACACTTAGCTGAAATTTTCTGAAGCGAATATTATGTAAGGGATGAAAATGGGGAAGTCTAATCCACTAATGTCTAAGCCCCAGGTTCTAGATACATCCAACAACGGTTTAGGAATTCCTTGCACTTTGTAGTGTAGCATACCGTTTGAACTTTTATGCACTTTTAAAGGTAAAAGCCTTCAAATTCTTAATAATACCGTACAATACTTTACCATTTTTTTAGATAAATCACCCAGGCTATGATTTTGGTCATTTAATAATTCATTACAAGGTTTATATTTAAACATTATATTACCATACTTTTGTATTTTAACAATTTATTATTTATTACAGTCTACTCTAACATACCATATCTCAAATGCACACTATATTAGATTCATGGTCAGTAAACTATACGGTTACCTCGATCAGCAGCTTTTGGACGAAGGAGACGAGCGGAGCGGGCAACCAAATTTTGACGTAGGCTGTAGACCGAACCAGGGCCGGCTCTAGATATTTTGTTAGCCAGCGCACGATTAATAGCAAAGATTTGATTAATAGAAGCCGCCCCTGTCATTATTTGTTATTAATTTTTACTCACTCAATTAATAAATACTGATATAACGAATAGTATACACACTGGGACGACAGCAAACTAGTTTATTACACCTGGAGAGTGAGAGTACGACAACATAAAAATAAACACACTGCCATTGTACACGCGACAACTATAACGCCTGGATCTACCTAGACTTGATCTGCAAATATTAGGCTTATGTAGCTCGCACTCGCTCGCACTCAGATGTGTCGTATATAGTTCTCCTTATTCTCTTCATTCATAAGTAGAGTAATACGGTCAACATGTTCAATTCATGGATGGAATAGAGAAAAAAATAAAATAAAAATTTAAATAAGAAAATTAACTGAATAATTAAATGAATAAAATGTGCAAGAGAGATGGATATATCTGATTTCCATGCAAAAGATAAAGACAAATATCTACGTCAAAATTCGGTTCCTCGCTCCGCCCGTCTTATAACGCCCTGTCTCTCTTGGGGTTATTTAAAATGAATTCTAAATAAATAAAAATACGAAATTAACAATAACTAATTTATTCACAAAATGGTAGAGCAAATAAGAACAATACAGGGTATGGGCGATTAAATTTGTGCTAACGGATAAGAAAAGTTACAAACAAATAATCAAACAATAGTATAGATGCACAGAGAGACAGACATAACTGTACACAAAAAATTTATATACGTATTTAAACGGTAATAAAATACTAATAGCAATGCAAGGGATATTGGCCAATTCCGTAATTATTCAAAGAAAAAAACAGCTATGAAATTGTTCATTCGCTTACTAAAAGAAACTTTAAAACAAACTGTTTTCGAATGAATAATAAAGTATTTACCTAATTGTGAATCCAAAAATAGTACAATAAAACTTAACTAAAAACATACAAAATATGGTGTAAATACACCAGCTATTATTTACATATTTACTTTTTGAATAAACGAATCTTCATATCTAGAGATTAAAATTATATCACACGCGAAGAATGTGTGTCTATATACCGAAAACGAAAACATAGGTAAAAGGTATGGTTTTCACGACGTCGCGGAAGAAAACACTGCACTAAAAAGTTAATTATTGCGATGCTGGCCTTTTGAACCATAAAATTGTTTGTTTTTTTTTTTTTTACTTACATTGAAGTTGCCTGGCAAATTAAAGACACTTTCACCGAAATGCAGTACACCTCCAGAATTGAGCATCAAAGTGTACGTAGACTCAGAACAGTATTAAAACATTTTTACGTACAATTTTTACACACAAAAGAATATTTTTATATTCCACTTCTCAATGAAAAACAAACAACCACTTGATTAATTCCCACTAACAATTAATTGTACGAGACAAAAGACATCATAAAGGTAATATAATCGGGGTTTAGAAAGACTAAACCATCTAACACTAGGACGATTACTCTCGTACTTCAAATTTCACGTGAATAAATCATGTCTGTCGGTTGGGGGTCGGTACTTATCCGTTCCCGCACTAGTAGACGAAATAACGCTACTCCTTAACCCCGCGAATTTAAACTATGGTTTCTCATTGGAGGAAAGGCATTATTTTCAAATGTTTATCAGTAAAGCTGAGAACTAGGCGACTGTTACGTAACCTTCTATCTTTTATGAAGTTATGAATTTTATTCTTACCATATCTGTTCAATAGCTAGCTATCACGTATTAAGAAAACAAGGCTATATAAGGCTATAAGACAAATTTCAATATATTTAATGGAAATGTTAAACTTTAAACAAATTTTACCGCAGTGAAAAACAAAAACACCTTGTTATTGCAACGGGAGAGTGAACTCTGAGAACTTTACCTCTCTGTATTAAATTCCGTTCGTCATAATCCTATTCTCCACTTTATTGTATGTTTTAAATAATACATACTGATATAACGAATAGTATACACACTGGGACGACAGCAAACTAGTTTATTACACCTGGAGAGTGAGAGTACGACAACATAAAAATACACACTGCCATTGTACACGCGACAACTATAACGCCGGCTCTGGATCTACCTAGACTTTGTCCTTGATCTGCATATAGATATCGCACTCTTAGATGTGTCGTATATAGTTCTCCTTATTCTCTTCATTCGATCATTAGATAAGTAGAGTGATACGGTCAACACGTTCAATTCATGGATGGAATAGAGAAAAAAATGAAATAAAAATTTAAAGAAAATTAACTGAATAATTAAATAAATAAAATGTGCAAGAGAGTTGGATATATCTTATTTCCATGCAAAAGATAAAGACAATCTACGTCAAAATTCGGTTCCCCGCTCCGCGCGTCTCCTTCGTCCAAAAGCTGCTGATCAAGGCAACCGTATAGTTTACTGACCCTGCGTTAGATCTACTATTTAAACGCGATCAACAATTAAAATAAATTCGATTCTATGATAAATAAGGTACTCAATTTTAAATACATCCATAAGTATGTAGGGTTGCCCACGTATTACTTCACTTAGTTTGATACAATTAGCCACTTTTGCCAACTCGTTCGCACGTTGGCAGTGATAGATAGTTTACCTTTATATATTCATTACAACGATTCATCATTATTACTTTCGAATTGGTAGTAACTAGTAAACTTCCTTTGATAATTAATTGGCAGATGCCGTTTCTGATATTTTATCATTTTCACATTATTTATGTTGCGACTATCATTCTCTGTACCTTGTGGTCAAATAGTAAATTGATATGTATTTTTTTATATTATTGTTGCTTTGCATATTAAATAATCTGTCAATAAATTGTACCCTTTATCTCAACTATTACATGTTGTGTTGTCTGACTATAATCAGACTTTCCACGGTGGTCAGTTTTATAATTTAAGGAGATAGCATTTAACTTCTCATAATCTGTGGATGGCGCCCTTTGTACTATATCATTAATTTAGCTTCGTCTTAATTATAAAACAACCTACTTTGGAGAAGTTCTGCGAATCTGTTGGTTCTCTCTCTGGTTCAGATAAAAATAGGACCCACGAATTCCAGCGCCGCATCAGATCAGCTAGCCGTAAGCCGTATCTTTGATTTGTTTGGGATTACTTCTATTTATGCCAAATCTAGGTGTAAATAGATCTAATCTTTACAAGACTAAGTACGAGTGTTTCAATAGACTACCTCCAGAAACTTCTACTAAGAAATTCCTCCCATACTACCATACTATCGTCTATAGTCCTCCAAATAATCCTAAATAGCTTCTATATACATCCTATCTCCTAGTACGTATTTAAGTTAATGTTAACTCCATAATCAACCGAAAATTAACAAAGTTAATATCATCCAGAATTAACTTCCATCCCAAGATTAATATGGAAATTTAACATTGGAAATTAACACGGAAATTTAACAGCATCCAAACTTAACACCCTAAAAAGAAATTAGGAATGTTCATGACTGCTACTAAAATGGCCGTTGCCAAATTTGAAATTTCTTTATTATTTACTTGGATAATATCCGATGTTGAATAATGTAAAGCCAGTTTCATACAATATGAAGTAGGAAATTGAAGTCGGTGAGATAATGCCGCTATAGTAAATAAAAGACGCCGTATTAAAACGCTATCTTTTATGAAGTTATAAATTTTATTCTTACCATATCTGTTCAATAGCTAACTATCACTTATTAAGAAAACAAGGCTATATAAGGCTATAAGACGAATTTCAATATATTTAATGGAAATGTTAAACGTTAAACAAATTTTACCACAGTGAAAAACAAAAATACCTTGTTATTGCAACGGGAGAGTGAACTCTGAGAACTTTACCTGTCTGTATTAAATTCCGTTCGTCATAATCCTATTCTCCACTTTATTGTATGTTTTAAATAATAAATACTGATATAACGAATAGTATACACACTGGGACGACAGCAAACTAGTTTATTACACCTGGAGAGTGATAGTACGACAACATAAAAATAAACACACTGCCATTGTACACGCGACAACTATAGCGCCGGCTCTGGATCTACCTAGACTGTCTTTGATCTGCAAATAGATATTAGGCTTATATTGCTCGCACTCTCAGATGTGTCGTATATAGTTCTTGTTCTTTTCATTCGATCATTAGATAAGTAGAGTGATACGGTCAACACGTTCAATTCATGAATGGAATAGAGAAAAAAATGATAAAAATTTAAATAAGAAAATTCACTGGATAATTAAATGAATAAAATGTGCAAGAGGGATGGATATATCAGATTTCCGTGGAAAAGATAAAGACAAATATCTACGTCAAAATTCAGTTCCCCGCTCCGCGCGTCTCCTTCGTGCAAAAGCTGCTGATCAAGGCAACCGTATAGTTTACTGACCGTGCGTTAGATTTACTATTTAAACGCGATGAACAGTTAAAATAAAATCGATTCTATGATAAATAAGGTACTCAATTTTAAATACAACCATAAGTATGTACATATTACTTCACTTAGTTTGATACAATTAGCCACTTTTACCAACTCGTACACACGTTGGCAGGGATAGATAGTTTATTTTCATATATTCATTACAACGATTCATCATTGATACTTTTGAATTGGTAATAACTAGTAAACTTCCTTTGATAATTAATTGGCAGATGCCGTTTCTGATATTTTATCAGTTTCACATTATTTATTTTACGACTTTTGTTCTCTTACATATTTGTACCTTGTGGTCAAATACTAAATTTTTCTATATTATTGTTGCTTTCCATATTAAATAATCTGTCAATAAATTGTACCTTTTATCTCAACTATTACATTTTTTATTATTCATGTTGTGTTGACTGACTATAATCAGACTTTCCACGGTGGTCAGTTTTATAATTTAAGGAGATAGCATTTAACTTCTCATAATCTGTGGATGGCGCCCTTTGTACTATATCATTAATTTAGCTTCTTCTTAATTATGAAACAACCTACTTTGGGAAGGTTCTGCGAATCTGTTGGTTCTCTCTCTGGTTCAGATAAAAATAGGACCCACGAATTCCAGCGCCGCATCAGATCAGCTAGCTGTAAGCCGTATCTTTGATTTGTTTGGATTACTTCTATTTATGCCAAATCTAGGTGTAAATAGATCTAATCTTTACAAGACTAAGTACGAGTGTTTCAGTAGACTACCTCCAGAAACTTCTACTAAGAAATTCCTCTCATACTACCATACTATCGTCTATAGTCCTCCAAATAATCCTAAATAGCTTCTATATACATCATCTCCTAGTACGTATTTAAGTTAATGTTAACCCCATAATCAACCGAAAATTAACAAAGTTAATATCATCCAGAATTAACTTCCATCCCAAGATTAACATGGAAATTTAACATTGGAAATTAACACGGAAATTTAACAGCATCCAAACTTAACACCCTAAAAAGAAATTAGGAATGTTCCTATTTACTTGGATAATATCCGGGGGTTGAATAATATAAAGCCAGTTTCATACAATATGCAGTAGGAAATTGAATTCGGTGAGATAATGCCGCTATAGTAAATGAAAGACGCCGTATTAAAACGCTATCTTTTATGAAGTTATAAATTTTATTCTTACCATATCTGTTCAATAGCTAACTATCACTTATTAAGAAAACAAGGCTATATAAGGCTATAAGACAAATTTCAATATATTTAATGGAAATGTTAAACTTTAAACAAATTTTACCGCAGTGAGGAACAAAAATACCTTGTTATTGCAACGGGAGAGTGAACTCTGAGAACTTTACCTGTCTGTATTAAATTCCGTTCGTCATAATCCTATTCTCCACTTTATTGTATGTTTTAAATAATAAATACTGATATAACGAATAGTATACACACTGGGACGACAGCAAACTAGTTTATTACACCTGGAGAGTGATAGTACGACAACATAAAAATAAACACACTGCCATTGTACACGCGACAACTATAGCGCCGGCTCTGGATCTACCTAGACTGTCTTTGATCTGCAAATAGATATTAGGCTTATATTGCTCGCACTCTCAGATGTGTCGTATATAGTTCTTGTTCTTTTCATTCGATCATTAGATAAGTAGAGTGATACGGTCAACACGTTCAATTCATGAATGGAATAGAGAAAAAAATGATAAAAATTTAAATAAGAAAATTCACTGGATAATTAAATGAATAAAATGTGCAAGAGGGATGGATATATCAGATTTCCGTGGAAAAGATAAAGACAAATATCTACGTCAAAATTCAGTTCCCCGCTCCGCGCGTCTCCTTCGTGCAAAAGCTGCTGATCAAGGCAACCGTATAGTTTACTGACCGTGCGTTAGATTTACTATTTAAACGCGATGAACAGTTAAAATAAAATCGATTCTATGATAAATAAGGTACTCAATTTTAAATACAACCATAAGTATGTACATATTACTTCACTTAGTTTGATACAATTAGCCACTTTTACCAACTCGTACACACGTTGGCAGGGATAGATAGTTTATTTTCATATATTCATTACAACGATTCATCATTGATACTTTTGAATTGGTAATAACTAGTAAACTTCCTTTGATAATTAATTGGCAGATGCCGTTTCTGATATTTTATCAGTTTCACATTATTTATTTTACGACTTTTGTTCTCTTACATATTTGTACCTTGTGGTCAAATACTAAATTTTTCTATATTATTGTTGCTTTCCATATTAAATAATCTGTCAATAAATTGTACCTTTTATCTCAACTATTACATTTTTTATTATTCATGTTGTGTTGACTGACTATAATCAGACTTTCCACGGTGGTCAGTTTTATAATTTAAGGAGATAGCATTTAACTTCTCATAATCTGTGGATGGCGCCCTTTGTACTATATCATTAATTTAGCTTCTTCTTAATTATGAAACAACCTACTTTGGGAAGGTTCTGCGAATCTGTTGGTTCTCTCTCTGGTTCAGATAAAAATAGGACCCACGAATTCCAGCGCCGCATCAGATCAGCTAGCTGTAAGCCGTATCTTTGATTTGTTTGGATTACTTCTATTTATGCCAAATCTAGGTGTAAATAGATCTAATCTTTACAAGACTAAGTACGAGTGTTTCAGTAGACTACCTCCAGAAACTTCTACTAAGAAATTCCTCTCATACTACCATACTATCGTCTATAGTCCTCCAAATAATCCTAAATAGCTTCTATATACATCATCTCCTAGTACGTATTTAAGTTAATGTTAACCCCATAATCAACCGAAAATTAACAAAGTTAATATCATCCAGAATTAACTTCCATCCCAAGATTAACATGGAAATTTAACATTGGAAATTAACACGGAAATTTAACAGCATCCAAACTTAACACCCTAAAAAGAAATTAGGAATGTTCCTATTTACTTGGATAATATCCGGGGGTTGAATAATATAAAGCCAGTTTCATACAATATGCAGTAGGAAATTGAAGTCGGTGAGATAATGCCGCTATAGTAAATGAACGACGCCGTATTAAAACGCTATCTTTTATGAAGTTATAAATTTTATTCTTACCATATCTGTTCAATAGCTAACTATCACTTATTAAGAAAACAAGGCTATATAAGGCTATAAGACAAATTTCAATATATTTAATGGAAATGTTAAACTTTAAACAAATTTTACCGCAGTGAGGAACAAAAACATCTTGTTTTTGCAACGGGAAAGTGAACTCTGAGAAATTTACCTGTCTGTGTTAAATTCCGTTCGTCATAATCCTATTCTCCAGTTTATTGTATGTTTTAAATAATAAATACTGATATAACGAATAGTATACACACTGGGACGACAGCAAACTAGTTTATTACACCTGGAGAGTGAGAGTACGACAACATAAAAATAAACACACTGCCATCGTACACGCGACAACTATCGCGCCGGCTCTGGATCTACCTAAACTTTGTCCTTGATCTGCAAATAGTTATTAGGCTTATATTGCTCGCACTCTCAGATGTGTTGTACCTATATAGTTCTCCTTGTTCTCTTCATTCGATCATTAGATAAGTAGAGTGATACGGTCAACACTTTGAATTCATGGATGGAATAGAGAAAAAAAAATTTATAGAAAATTAACTGAATTAAATGAATAAAATGTGCAAGAGTAAATAGATGCTTCCCTGTACACCTTCACCTTATTGTTCAGTCATACTTCTATTGTTACATATTTGCAGAGATGCAGAAGGAGTAGCCCTAAGCATTTTCGGTGTAAATTTGGCCCAACTTGCTGTACTTGACGTAGATGAATTATTAACTATAAAATAAATTATATTAGAAATATATTATGTATAGGGGCAACACAAACTCTTATCTATGTATAATTACCTTCTAAGGCAACTTTTTGTATTGGTCTGCTGTTTCCAACCTGCAGATCAGATGAAATCGTCTTAGGAGCTCCCATGGAATCTGATGAGTACTTATGTAATAATTTTGATAAAGTATTGAAGTTGAGATTACATGTAGGTTTTTGTAATTAGAAATGCGAAATGATAAGATTAAAATTGGACATAAAAGCAAAAGAACATAACAGATGTAACTTTTACTTTCGTTTATGTCGTGACAAAAGTATAAATTTTCTTGGCATCGGTGGTGTCAACTCCAAAGCTGATGTACTCTCGGTGCCCAAATTCGATGGCAAATTATTCTGAGAAATACCTGAAAAGACGTAGAAACAAAATTCTTATATGATTATATCGAATGCATCGACTTACGACTTACTACCGAATGTATTGTATTGAATGGGAATGTAATTTTATTATAATACAAAAAAATAATAACATAACTTACACTCAGTATATTCCTCTGATTGGTTATAGATATCCCACTGTATTATTTCTTTTGAAATTGTTTTTTCTTTAGTTACAATTTAAAATATATAATATCAGAATTACTTATGTTTGAAAAGCTTAACATCACAATCATCTTCATACTTTGATGTAATACCAATAACTTGCGTTCCTATCCTTTCTTTGATTTTTCTCGTCAATTATAGTTATCTTGGGATCCACTGAAGGTTCGCCACCCGTTTGACAACTATAAGCTTTTGCATTGGCAAATTTTTGGTTAGCCCTTTTTTAGGTTTTCGTACTTGCTTCTTAAAACAGATGCTTCCCTGTACACTTCTCAATTATTACCATTAAACTCTGGAGTTAGTTCAATCCAAACTTCCTTTTTTTTACATTCAATAGTGTTTTTAAATTTTTGTACCAAATTTACCAACAGAAATTCCTCCCTTATCGAAAGATTTGCTGATCTTTTTGGTTTTGCCATAATATTTTCTTATTAAACAACAGTGTAACATATCTCCATATGATAAACAACCTCAAAAATTATCTTGATTTCTATCAAAATGGTATCAAACATGCAAGATATTACTACTTCCTCTTCGGAAATATACTGTTTTATTCCCAACCTAATGTTGAACTAAGTTCTGCTGAACAGAGTTCACGGAAGACTACCACAACATATATTTGTTTGAACTAAGTTCAACCTTGACCGTTCATTCAAGTGAACCGTTGTTCATCTTAGTCATCTACAACTGGCCCTAAATATGTCAGGATCAGTAACAATAGAAAAAACAAGGAACAGTAAGACCTATCAAAAGCCGTTTACGCGTCCATTCCATGTTTAGGTAAGTAAGGTAAACTGCTCAATACCTCCACCCCAATGACTACATTTTACTTTGCATTTTGCTATAATGACAGATTATTTATTTAAAATCCAACCAATGTTAGATTTTAGTACAGCATGTTCAAAGAACAAATTCCACATGACTGAATTTTAAAAAATTGCACAATTACAATTTTTTTAATTTGTTTAAAATTTCACTTTTTTATTTCAATACCTAAAAACTATTTCAATCCAATACTTTACATTAAAAAAAAAACAAAAGCTGACTCTACAAATATTATAAAATACGTAACGAATTCTAAGTGCAGGTTATCTAAATAATATAAATTCAGTAAAGGATTTATTCATTATACATTTACAATAATAATGTATCAGAAAATCTTATCATTTCAGGAACCTAAACATTCCTTTTGAGTTAAGTGCGATTTGCTCTTTAATTTCAACTTTAATGTCACATAAATCGTACCAAAGCACATCTTCATTGACAGGCCATTTAAAATGAAAACCAATCTTTGTCATCACCGTCACAAAATACCTTTTCTCTATTCTCTGTTTTATTTTCCCTGGGAAATAGTGATTTTCATAGGCGACGATTACATAATCACCCTTATCAAGATTATTACTTTGCATATTGCTATTATGACTATTTTCAGATTTGCTACTGTCTTCAGACTCACTAAGTTCCACTACCTTGCCCCAATCATCTCCGTCTTCCTCAGATTCTTTAAGAATGGCTACAGATGAAGCTGAAGATAACTCTTCGTTTTTTTTACGTTTATTATTTTATTATTTATTTTATAGTTTATTATTTATTTTTTAGCAGATTCTAATTGCTCTTTTTCCTTCTTTCTTTCTTCTCTTAAGCTCTAACATTGTCTGGGTTTGGCCTAATACCCTCTTTGTTTATTATGTATCCGAGATAAACTGTTTCCTTTTTCATAAATGAACATTTGTCAATACGAAGTTCTAATAAATTTTTTACCATTAAATGCAGTACATCGGACAAAATTTGTAAATGCTCACTAACTGTTTCCGTGGCTATCGTAATATCATCTAGATATAATAAAATTTTATTTTTTCTTATTAAGTCTAAATATTAGATTGATAAAATATTGAAAAATTGAAGGCGCATTGCAGAGGCCGAAAGGCATTCGTAGGTACTCGTACTGGCCTAATTGAGTTATGAAAGAGGTATATTTAATTTAATTTTCTGCTACACGCACATGGTGAAATCCATTTTTCAAATCTAAACAAGTAAAATATTTTTTATCTTTTAATAAGTCTAATTGATCATCAATAAGCGGGATAGGATAATGGTTCCTAATAGTAATTTTATTTAAATGCCTGTAATCTACACACAGTCGAAATCCTCGATTATTTTTGTTTTCTCTCAGCACAATAGAACCACAATAGGGCGAAGAACTCTCACGTATAAAACCTTTTCTAAGAATTTATTTTTTTTTAATTTCTTGTAACTGATTTTTCTCTGTAAAGGACAATTTCCGAGGTCTAAATGCAAAAGGTTGTTCATGTTGTAATTTAATACTTATTTCAAAATCTACCAAAGGCTTTTCTGGCCTGACAATATTTAAATATCTGTCCTGAAAAATGTGTTCAATGTCAGTTTATAGATATATCTAAAGAATTTTCAATGTCTAACGCTGATTCAGATTTAATAGTAATGTCATCAATCAGTAGAATCTCACTTAATAACGCCAGTTCTGACTCTGGTTGTGATTTAATTTGTTGAATTGAAACTTTATCTGTAAATGACACTTTGATATCTCCCTTCGAAACAAAATCCCGTCATAACATTTTATAGGACAACTATAAAACTACATTACTGCTCATGCTAAGAGTTGACGCTCCCGGAAGCACAGTATTGCTCTGAGACCCAGTAAAAATATTAAAATCATAGCTGAAACCGGAAGCACTGCTAAGAACAAATTCTTTATATCCGCACTTTTTTGGATTATATTGCTTTAATTGAGTTCGAGCTTTTGTTCGTTAGTCTGTTCATCGACAGCTTCTTTGGGAACCAGCGAAGTAACCTTTCCCTCAGTTGTGTAAGAACTGGCCGAATTTTTGAATAATTTATCATATCCAGGCTGACCCCCCAGCAAACAAATATTATTGATATTATATAACCTGGTAGTAATGGGTTACATTACCAGTATTTATTAATGTTATGTTATTATTATGACATTTGTTATAAAATAATAACATAATCATGTTACAATATGTTGTTATGCTTTAGTAATATAATAATATTATAACATTTAAAATTCAGCCAATATAACAAAGTTATATAACAATATATAGTTTAATAATATTTCTGTTACATAAAAACTCTTATAAAGAATATATAACTTAAATAATAAAAATTGTATAACTGTTATGTTGCAGTTTGGTAAATTTATATTTAAAAGCGTTTGTGGTAGGCCAGCAGACATGGGAGCTCGGGAATTCGGCAGAGGCCATTTTGTTTTTATTCGTGTTTTCACTAAGCAAAAAGTAGCTCAACATTCCAGCGTTGTTGTATAGTTGTTTTGTGCTCTTTGATTTAAATTTAGTTAATATTGGTGATCAGTGTGCATTGAAGATAAGCAGGTATACAAAATATATTATAATTTTTATGTCTATCAAATACAAATAAAACTTTTTCAATTCTAACCTCAAATCAAAATATGGAAATAAAAGACATTATTTAACAAAAAGGTGTAAGAATCAAATGATTGCTGAAAGATTAAAAAAAGTAAAGTCATTTAGTCATTTATATCCTGGCATGACTCATTAGTATGTAGAAATTCAATTGAAAATGTAGATAATTAATGTCAGTCATAATTTTTCACTGGATGATTATTATTGAAGGAAATTGTGATATACTCGATACTAATGACTGTCAAAATGAGTTGAAAAACTGTTTTAACCAATATAAGTATCAAAGAGAAATTTTGAAACAATACGATGTTTTTAAAAAGAATAATTAAACCATTAAAAGCAGTTTTTCTCTAAAGTACCTATTCATATTCATTTTCAATGTTCTTATATACCTACCTAATATTATAGCTGAAGTTTTCAGAACTAAAGTATATTTGATGGTATTGTATTTTGAAAAATATACATTATTATTATATTGATTCCAGAAAGAGTGGAGAGATAATATTCACAGGAGATTAATTTATTTACTAATGAATGTACCACGAAATGCTCAGGAAATTTAAAGTGTTGACCTGGAGGTTATCGCTGCAAAGAAAGGTGAGGAACTTTAACCAATAGCTATATGAATATTTTATTTATATTGCTATCATTGTTTTAGAAGTTTTCGTTGCAAGTTTTTCATATGTGATGCAACACGAAATAGAACAGGTAGCGTCAGAGTGGTTTCGCTTAGCAAAACAGGCATAAGAGGGAAAAGAAACACAAGGCATCTTTTGAGTGCAGAGGAATAACAAAGTTTGTTAGAGACATCTAGAGGCTGTAGCTGTAGGTTTCTGGAAAGCCAGTGTGTGCATCTATTTGACTGGAAATTTGTTATACAGGTTTTTGCATAAGTGGTCTTAGAAACGACAAAGAATAAAACTTACCAATTAAATAAAAAACTCTAAATAAACCTTTGTTATCAACTAAGTAATTTCCAAGACACATTAAGCAGTGAAAAATAATCTCAATTTAATTGTTTTTTTTTTTTTAATATTGTTCAGTTTTGCATAGAAGTAATAGAACTATTGCAAGTTTTATCCATCTTTACACCACTGAACAAAATTTACAATTTTGTTCTACATGAGTAATTATATTTCCATGATATTTACATATAGCAAATCTGAGAGCATTGTATCTTGGAACCCATTAAGTTTCAAAAAAAAAATCACAAATATGTTTTTTAAGATTTTGTGCCTACTCGAAGTTTGTCGATACATTTACGAAATGTCCTAGTCCCAGTCTGGACTGCTTTTTATTGACAATGCTATCCTTGATCTTGAATTTTTTTTGTGTCATAAATAGAAAAACTAATATTATGCCACTACAGATAGCATATTTTGTGTTATATAGATTGGATTAATATTTAAAAATTTCGTTCTGTATATTTTACACGGTATATCTAAATTCATGTCATTAATTTCGAGATGTGGTTTTTTGACCAAAGATATTTTAAAAAAGCTTATATAGACAAGAGTTTGAAATGCTTCCAAAGAATTTGAATTTTTTATTTATAAAGTTTCAATAAGGTGTAATTTCTAAGACAAGATGTGAAATTCTTTGATGAATTTTTGCTCTTAATCTGAAAATTAATATTTTATAGTAGCTGTGTCTTGAAAGTCTTGTTTGAATCCCATACTTCAGTACTGAGATATGGCTAACTTAATTACAGGAATTTAGATACACTGAATATTATTTAGTACATTGTTTATATATTAAGTGAGTGTATAATAAATCCTTTCCACCATTATCTAGCAGATGATTTTTATTTTATTTATTTTTTTGTAATTTTGTTAACATATTAATTTCATCCAAATATAGATCTATAACTATATCACTGCTTTTTTAATAATTATTTTTAAATTCATTTCGTGGTAAATGGGATGTTTGACATGTTCAAAAACAATTTTTTTTAATGTTAAGCTAGTTTTGCAAAGTTCGTTTTGATAAGTTAAAATCAAATATAGAAGCATGCCATGTGTCAACCGGAATGTTTTATTCACCATTGTAAATAAATTTAAATTGTTAATTTCAAATAACATGAAAAATTATGTGTGTGTTTTTATGGAGTTGAAGTAATATTCAGATATGCCAAAAATCATGTACAAGTGTGTTTGCAGTATTTTAAATTAAATTTGTGTATTTAAAACTGGGTATATAGAGTGTCGCACTTGAGTGTAGCAAACACCCTTAATTATAACTTTTTTTCCGATTTGAAACAAATTTTTTGCTCGCATTAGAACAAATTAGGATCTACTTAGGGCTAAAAAAACATTCGTCCCCTACAAATAAACGCAAAGGCAACATCGAATGTTTTTTTTGCTATAAGTGGATCTTGATTTGTTCTCTATTTGAGTAAAACTTTGTTCAAATCGGGAGGAAAGAAATTATAAGGGTGTTACACTCTTAAGTGCGACACACTGTATATTTGGTAACGGAAGTAAGTACAGTTATATAACATTTTGATAAAATCATTATATAACATTCACAGAAAATTGTTATATTTGTTATATAATAATTACATTATAAAAGTATTAATATTATAATGATGAAACATAACTGTTATTATAACTAGTTATATTAATGTTATATAATGTCTCAGTAAGTCTGAGTGGAAAATAGCAACATTAGCGTTATACCATTATTTTGTACGTGTTATATAACTCGTTATATTTAAAGTTAGTAGGGTTATATAACAAAAATATTTTAAATATATAACGATGTTTGCTGGGCCTTTTCAATAATAATGACATTATTGAATGAATGCAATGGAATGCAAAAAACGCTTTATTTGCTTAAACCTGTTACGGCTCAGAACTTCATTTACTTCTGGATGACCTATATTGATGTTCTAATAATGCCGTGTAGATGGAAACTGGATAATTGACATGTAAAGGGCAATTCTAATAAATTGCTCAATTTCATATTGTTTGATATTCACAGGTTTGTTTGGGCGACACTGCACGCTGTAAAGGTTTGTCTGTTTTGTGATATATTTTGTAAGATAATCTGAAAAAAAGAAATTTGAAAAACTGCATAAGAGTTTCTAATTCCAAAATAGTAACGGGCAAATCTTCAGAACCATTGAATTTTTGTTCGTCTTCAGACTTCTTTAGATTACTTTCTTTCCAATTAAGTAATTCTATAAATTGTTTTTTTGCAGGAAATTGTGCTTGTATTACAGATAAGGGTAAATTATCGTCTGAAGAATCAAAGTAGTCTGTTTCGAAATTTATAACATCTTCATCATTGCGGACGGAAGGTTTATCGGAATCACTGCCAGGCGCCACCTTCCGTAGGTCTATGCAATCATCCTCATCAGGCAACTCAGAATCTTCACTATCAAGATCCGGAATCTTCACTGCACTCATTTTGCCATGAAACGTTTTAGGATCCATACCTACAATTTTGTTTTTTAAGATGCCGCAATTGCATGATGTACCATATTATAAGGTATGTTCCTGTTTTATACTTCTTTAAATGTTTTTAAAGGTTACTATGTGTTGAACTTACCTAAATATACTGATAACACTACTACAAAACACAATTCAATTTTTTCTTGGCGTGAATACACAATTTTCCAATAAAAAAGCAAACAGTAAACAAATACTGCGTATGATAACCTATAGATATAAATTGGCGGGAGTGTAAAAGTTGATAGACAACCAACTAATCACCAGTGCATGGAGGATACGGTGTATTTGTATGTCCCATTTAAGGACATAAATACCCAGGTAGCAAAGGCACGTGAAAATGACGTGAAAAAATAATCAGTGAGTGACGAGAAATGACGAGTTAGATGACGTGAATGATACGTGAAAATTTCTAATGTCTCAGATGAATGACGTCTTATTCTAGACGTTAATTTGACGTCTTTTGCTAGAAGTTAATTTGACGTCTGTTTCAGGTTATATTTGGTAATCCCCCACAGGTTTTTAGTACTAGGAACATATAAAACTACTAGTAGCTGAAATTGTACATATATTTAAAAAATATATTACAATAGATCAATTTATATTATCAATTCAAATTTCGCACAATTCTTTCTTCTATTATATTTCTTGTTGGTGAATGGTCGTTTCGAGGATCGTTTTCGGTAGTACACTCTACATTAGTATATCTGATTGTATAGCGACTCACTCACTGGAAATCGAGAGGTTCCAAAAGCGAGAAGTTTCCATGGAGTCGCTAAGAAACAAAAAGGAAAACTCGATCCATAATGGAGAAGTTTCCATGGAGTCGCTAAGAAAAATAAAAAACATTCGATATAAAAATATAATATCAATATACTTAAAAATACCAAAATCACATAAAATATGAACATGTATTAAAAACAAATATACGTATATTAACTTCGATTTTAATTTTATTTATAGCGATAACGCTATAAATTTAGTGACCCCGACGTGATCATTTTATGTCCAACGTGATAAATATATGCCAGAAGTGAAAATTTTATGCCCAACGTCATAAATATATGCCAGAAGTGAAAATTTTATGTCCAACGTGATAAATCCACCAGAAGTGATCGATATATATGTCCGAAGTTATCCTATAATTTACATGATGAAATCTACGTTATTTAATTAATTTGAAGGAGAGATAAAATCATTTCCACTTCAAAAGATAGAAGAATATCTCAGATATAATTACCGAAGTACAACACTTTCCTGTTTTGGAACAATTATTATCAATAATTTCAAGAAGAGATTCAATATATCAACTACCGTTATAAATTTATCATTTTATGAAGAGAAGAATTTTCCCGATGAATTTTGAATAGAGGTTCCAAATTTGAATAGATGTTCCTATAATTTATGGTAATTTCCTAATTCAATCAACTGAAGTTGTACATTACAAGTACTGTCATCTGTCGGTGAGTGCGTTAAAGTACATTCCTTTTTTTATCTAAGAGAGTAATCAATCAATCACAATCGATTAGTTATGCCAAGACAACCTTCAGACGAGGATTTTCCTCAAACCCATTATGTCACGTCTGTCAAATTACCCCCATTCTGGAAATCAAAACCAGAAATTTGGTTTACCCAGATTGAATCACAGTTTTCTGTTGCAAAAATTGTCAATGACAAGAAAAAGTATGATCAGGTTATAGCTAATTTGCCATTAGATGTGATAGATAATATATACGATATAATATCTAATCCCCCGGAAACGGATCTCTATATAAATTTAAAGAAAGTTTTAATCTCACGTTTATCATCGAGTGAGGAAAAACGTCTGAATGATCTGTTCCCAAATGGGCGATCTGAAACCTTCAGATTTCTATAGATCCATGCTGAATATGGTTGGAGGATTCAGCATGGTTAGTCAAGATTTATTGATAAAGCTATGGAAAAGACGTTTGCCTCAAACGGTATATATTGCCATTACAGCTTCAGGGAAAACAGACACAAAAGAGATTCTAGATATTGCGGATCGGATCTGGGAGTCCTGTCAAAATTCAATGGTTGCATCGTACTCCAAAAATCCTCTTGACTCTGAGTCAACCCCGTTATCAGATTTAACTACCACTATCAAAAATTTTTCAATCACTTTCCATGATTCAATTAATCAAGTATTACAAAAACAAGAAATTTTTAATTCTCGATTAAACTCTTTAGAATCCAGACTTTCCAATCAATCCTTTGAGCCTCAACCTTCTACTGCATGCTGCAACAATTGCAAAAGTAGAAGCAATTCACAAACTCGTACCACTAATCGCCATCGTTCACCCAGCCGTAATAATGTTTCCAATAAATTTGATCGTACAGACAATACTATTTGTTACTACCATCAACTTTATGGTGCCAATGCCTATCGTTGTGGAGGTGAATGGTGCAAATTCAGTAAGAATTGTAAAAAATCTGATAATTCTCAAAGATGACTGAAGTTTGATAATTTTATGACGTCTGATTTTGACATTTCTAACAGCAAACGTCGTCGACTTTTTATTTACGATAGATCTAACAACCTGAACTTCCTAATCGACACTGGTGCCGATTTATCTGTGGTGCCACGCAATGCTTTCACAGATTTAAAAAAGAATTTTGATACGATATTAACCGCGACTAACGGTTCAACCATTTTTACATACGGTAAGAAATTGTTAAAAGTCAATCTAAACTTACGTAGATTATTTCCTTTCGTTTTCAATATAGCAGACATTGACATACCGATAGTCGGAGCAGATTTCTTGTCTCATTTTGGTTTAGTTGTCGATCTTAAAGGAGCTCGAATAATTGATAACAAGACTAATTTGTCAGTTAATTGTTTTATTAAAAATAGTCCTTTAGACAATTATAGATTAGATACACTTAAATTATTTCCTTTGACAGATAAATATATCAAATTACTTTTACAATTTCCTAATTTAATTAGTTCACCAGATTACAATTTACCTATTAAACATTCTATTGTACATCATATAGTTACTGAAGGTCATTTACCTTTTTCACGACCTCGTAGATTAGACAATCTTAAATTTAAAATAGCTCAAACAGAATTTAATAACATGGTAGAATTAGGTATCTGCAAACCATCATCTTCTCAAATTTCCTCTCCACTCCATCTAGTGGCGAAAAAAGAGAAGAATGATTGGAGACCTTGTGGAGATTATCGACAACTAAATACGATTACCATTCCAGACAGATATCCATTACCTCATGTCCACGACTTTAGCTCTCAGTTGCACGGCTGCACTATTTTCTCCAGGATTGATTTAGTGCGAGCGTACCATCAGATACCTGTCGCTGAAAATGACGTTTATAAGACAACTATAACAACTCCATTCGGACTGTTTGAATTTTCCCGCATGCCTTTTGGCCTACGCAATGCCGGTCAAACTTTCCAACGTTTTATGAATGAAGTACTTGTCAATTTACCTTTCGTTTTCGTCTATTTGGATGATATATTAATCGCAAGTCAATCAGATGTACAACATTTGAAACATTTGGAAAAGGTTTTCAAGAGATTAGACACATACGGAATTAACATTAAACCATCTAAATGTATCTTAGGAGTTGACAATTTAACCTTTTTAGGTCATCACATCTCTTCATCAGGTATTTTACCATCAACTGAGAGAGTCGAAGTCATTAATAATTTCCCTTTACCGACAACTCTCAAACTACAACGTTTCATAGGTATGGTGAATTTTTTTATCATCGTTTCATACCTCATTTTGCTGAAATATTACTTCCCCTATATTCTCTTTGTAACAGTTTATCTCATGATAAAATTACAAAGATAAATAGTTGGCCTGATCAATGTTTAGACGGATTTTCGAAAGCCAAAGACGCAATGTATATAGCGACTATAGCGACTCACTCACTGGAAATCGAGAAGTCTCCATGGAGTCGCTAAGAAACAAAAAGGAAAACTCGATCCATAATGGAGAAGTTTCCATGGAGTCGCTAAGAAAAATAAAAAACATTCGATATAAAAATATAATATCAATATACTTAAAAATACCAAAATCACATAAAATATGAACATGTATTAAAAACAAATATACGTATATTAACTTCGATTTTAATTTTATTTATAGCGATAACGCTATAGATTGCAGTACGTACACACGGGAAAGATGACCCACCTATTTGGAAGTAACAAGTTATTACGAAAAGTGGTAATAAGAACAAGTGCAAATTATTTAACATATATGATAATACTAATGTTGATTTATTTGACAATTATCAGCAATCCTGATTTCCTATACACCCAGTACACCCCACACCAATCAATTCAACACTAAATGTCCAGAATCAATCCACTCACTGCATATTTACATTTACATAAAATGTATACTTTATTAGTGCCATAGCCCTCATCCACAAACAAAATAAAAAGGTGAAGTAAACACCAAATCAAATACTCTAAACGCGCTAAAGTTGATATGGGTCATTCTACAAATAACGTACCATTCTGAAAATCCTAATTTGAAAAAATTTAATGATAATAATTTAATAAATTTTGGTGAATTTATTTAGAACCATCACCTAGGAACAATATAGATGCATCAGCAGCGCAGTTTTTTAAGGAAATAAATTTTTTTGAAGTAATAAATGCAACTAACATCTTGAAATGTGTCCACTGTGTTACCAATTAAAAAACATATTTCAAGGTATACTTAGTTGATTTTGTTTTTTATCATTAATATAATTAATGTTAATAGAGATACCCTCAATTATTAGTTTTTATTAAACAAAATTTCTAACACTAAAAAATTTTGGGTGGAAATGTCAGTCTCCTACTTTATCTAATTAACAATAGTAACATTATTCAAATTTTGCAAAATAAAAGGTTTCCTTTGATTCAAACTTTTGTTAAGTTTCGTAAATTGAATAGACGAATTATTTACACAAATGAAAAAAAAAAAGAAATTCTATTTGCTCAGTTGTAAGAAAATCTTCTGGTAACGCAGTGGAACGAGGGTAACGCTGGAGACATTAGAAGCAACAATATATTTTTTTAAATAACCTATTAGTATTACTGTATTATAAAACATAAAAACTAAAAATGTATATAATACAAAAAACATAATAAAAAAATACATTCTATTTGAAAATGTTACTCTCATTTTCTCTATCAGCATCTTGTTTTCTTTTTTCTCTGTACCGGCGTTGTTTTTCGGCAGGAGTTAATGCCATAATCTGCTGAAAATAATGATTTATTGTTTATACTAATTTAATCTTTTAAAAGAGTTTCGGTGGTACATATTTTCCCCTGTGTTACTGGCTGTCCACTGCATTACCAATGCCTTGGTAACTTAGTGGAACAGTAACACAGTGGAAAATATAACCTAAATTTGCTCAACCACGTGGTAAACATATATAATACTTTAACTATTTATGGACTACTTCTTATTTACTCTTTGTTATTGCTGAATAGACATGCAAATATAAATATAATTAAATTTTACCTCATATAATACAGGTAACACAGTAGAACTGCAATAAACACACCCACCCTCATCAATAGAGTTAACATTTAAAATGTGCAGTACTACCAACTAATTCAAACTTTTAATTGTTTATGGTAAATTAAACTGTTTTTTTTGCATATAATTCATCAGAACGCCATCTACATACAATTATTTGTAATTTATTACGGTAACATAGTGGAAGTAACACAGTGGACAACATTGTGGGACACAGTATAGCAATATTATAATACAGAAATATGAATTAAACTTTATAATCCAATCTTGCAATGCTAATTACAAAAATAAAGGCATTTGAGAATATGTTTAAATTAAGTGTTAATATGGTACTGTATATCATAAAAAACAAAGAAATTGTTGGAGGTATGTACTTGGGACAATTATGTTTGAGGTACACCAACAGCTGCATTTAAAATTTTCTTGCCAATTACTACATATAAAATACCAAATAAAAAATGTCAATATACTTACAAAACAATGGGTATTATTAATGCAATGTTATTCATTTTTTTATTTTTTAAGATTTTGGTTTTAAAAAATGTAAAAGGTCTGGGACGGCAAAATGTATCCTGATTGTAGAATGACCCATATAATATAATAAAATAACGGTACAATAAAATAACTACTTACCTTTTTATGATATTTCAACACTCTGAACTATAAAATTTACAGGACATATAAAATACAAACACCCAATTTCCACCATTTTTAACCAAGATGGAGATGGACTGCGAAGTATCACCTAATTATCGGTTGTGTCTTTAATGAGCGTGGCTTTTGAATGGCGAGCGCGAAATTATAAATTGCTCTGACGTATATGTTAAAAAATTTCTAAAAATAATGAAATGTTTGATTGAAAATAATATAGGCAAATATTTCAGTTTTGGTGCAATAACACGTTGTAAAACCTACGGGCCTTTGCAAACTCTTTCGAATATAAATTCTTTTGGATGTTGTTAAAAAACATTATCCTCGAATAATAACGCCAATATGCCTCACGGCACGGTCTATTCTTTTAAAGTTTGTAATCCGATAAAATATAAATAAATTTAACGCCGAAAAAAGACGACAATATGACGTGATATGTAGCACGTCATTTTAATGTCATTTATGAGACGTCATTATGTCGTCGATTTTTAGTCCACTGACGTCTTTTGGACCAGTATCACTAGATTTTGACGTCATTATAACGTACCCTGCTACCTGGGTAACGACTTTACCCAAGTTAAAATATTTAGAAAATTTGTTTTGAGTCATATTTTGCACATGATGCTATAAAGGGTTAGTATTATAATATTACTAATCTTTGACCAGGTCATAGGATTTGTTGTTGGAAATTGTGGTGTAAATAAATATTTTGGAAACGTATGAATTCTGAGTTAATAGTATCGAGCAGCTCGAAAGCCTGTTGTTTTCGAATCTCAGTTAAGTTTTGTCCCATCAAGCATATTCACCAGGAAGTGATATGCAATTGCAATTCCAATGGTTGTTTTATCACGTCGCACCCAGTCTAATGCAATAGCGATCAGATTACGTCTATTCGTAAGATTTAATGCATTTGTCACAATCTGAGTATCATTCACTATTTTAAAAATGTCTTTATAACTTTTAAAATATGTTCTGTGGCTCCCAGAATCTGAAAATCTTCAGCAAATTAATGATATAGACATAATGAATAATATCCACGTCCACGTCTTTATTAAGTTCTTTTCGTATTTTCAACACATTTTCCGTGTTGCCTGTAACATACCTCTTCACTTTTGCAGCAAAATTATCCTCGGTATTTTTATTGCGTCAGTTGCCTCTTCTTTAAGGTATTCTACGGTTACTTTGGGTCATAATTGAACAACAAACGATGTGGTCATTGTGAATGTTGCTCCAGCCATCCAAAGATATACAATGTCCCCTTGTAGTTTTTGTATCCATTTTTCCAATATTGACTGGTAGTTATCGTCCAAAATTTGACGGTGGTTTATATCCAGGTCTCATTATACCGATACTGCACAATTTTTTACATTCTTTGTGATCTACATGGTGGAAAGGTGTATTGGTAGCACAAAAATATCTTCAAAATTGTAAGTTTATGCGATTGGCATAGGGCTCAGATGTATCTTTTACGGCATTTAAACTAGAACTTTTTGTCTGCTAATTTTTTAAAATTTTAACTATGTCGTTATTGTTGGTTCTGTGATGAGTTGGTTTCCTGAAACTTGTTACATAAAATCTTTCCAATATGTTTTACTATTACCAGTTTCATCACTACCACTGCCAGACGCTTCCTCTAACCTGTTTTTTTTAGGTATTTGTAAAGTTGCACTGGTTGAGGTCTGAATTTGAAATAGAAATCAGACGTCTTAATTAACTAATAAGCCAAATAATTTAAAAACGAAAGGAGAATCAATTTAATTTTATAAATTTGCTCTTTTGACTGAATACATTGCAGTTATCTCGAAAAGTGACTTTTTTAAGTTTTTTTATGAGATAAAAGTTGTCTTCTTTAATTTTAAAATTAGAAAACTTCTTCATCAAATACATTTTGCATTGCATTGCTGGTGTTCACGTATTTAGAGTAAAAGGGGTAAAACCAGACAATAAGTACAATATTTATTTACTTATTTACGTATAAATACATTTACATCCCAGTTAGCCGAGTGACGTAATTTCTACGTGATATTTAGGTCATTATGGACCAGAATCGCGTAGAGATCGTCGTGAACATAACGCAAAAAAGACGACAATATGACAGAGCGACTCGACGTGATTTAGCGACGTCATTTTGTCGTCACGTTATGACGTCCTTTTGACGTAACCTAGTCAGCAGAGTGACGTCATTTCTACGTGATGTTTAGGTCATTATGGACCAGAATCGCGTACAGATCGACGTGAACATAACGCAAAAAAGATGACATATGTCACGGCGACTCGACGAGATTTGGTGACATTGTTACGTAGTTTGGAGCATTCTGAGCGGGGCGGGGTAAACTCACCCCAGAAGATGAAAGATAGAATTTTGGCTATATAATTTGATGCAATGTACCTTGCATTTATAACTTAAAATCATGTATCATTTATTATAATAACAGAACACTCCATGACTTCAAGTTAAAATCATAAGTGACATTTCATCATTACAAAATATAACAAAAATTTGTGAAATGTTCTGAATATCCATTTTATAATAAATAAACATATAAAAAAAGTAAAAAGCATTTACATAATAATATAAGACATATAAGGTGTCCGTCCCCTATCGTTATACAATGATAGGGGACACTTTATCTAACTTATATTATTATATAACTGCTCTTTACTTTTTTTTTATATATATATTCATTTATTATAAAATGGAAATTCCTAATATTTCAGAAACTGTTATATTCTGTAATGATGATTTTAACTTGAAACCTTGTGTTCCGTTTGCATAATAAACGATCCACGATTCTAACACGTTCGCTGTCCAATGACCCACCTATCGGTCATGCATTATGTTTTCCGTAAGTCCTGTGCCCCATATTTGGCTCACATTTGGGTTCTATTTCATATTGGATTTTAAGACGAACTGTCGATGAATAGGCAGGTTTTCTACCGGGATTCCCTTCTATAATAAGATTACTACACAAAACATACGTATGAACCGAATTTGGGGCATGGACTTATATTTAACCATTGGTTACTACATATCTCATTGGACTCTATGCATGTAATTTTTTAATTACATGCATGAGAGTCCCGTGACCCAAATATGGTATATGGTTTTTTATACTGCTCTTACTGTTCACAAATGTAAGAGGCCTGTAACTTCTAAACGATTAATATCGTCCTTTTGTGTTTTTTAGTCTCAAAATTAATTCTAGTTTACACTCCCAAACATAATGATATGGGACACCTTATACCTATTTCAATATGCAATATTATGCAATATACCTATATCCTATACCTACCAATTATTTCATATAGACTGGCCAGTACTAAACTATTTTATTAGTGCATAGATGTAGGGTTTTAGGTATTCTAGGTCGTTAATAAATAGGCCTGGGTAGATTAACAAACACTTAACTTTTTATTCACAACTTATAACAAGTAGTTTTTAGAATAGAGAAGTTTATGACATAAAACCGACACGGCCGATATAACCACTGATTGACATTTATTCAAATTAACTTTAAACTAAATTGCAGTAGGCACTATGCACATCTTTTTTTGTGGAGCACGGGCTAACGTCTTACCTTTATGCCAGCGTCTTTTCATCTGCCCCCGCCCCGTCTTCTCGCGGCGGCTTCCCCTCCCTGACACCCACAGTGGCGTAACTCTAAGAAGGTACGTCATGTGAGTAAAATAAAATAAGATAAAATATAATAACTTCTTAGATATAATAGATTTTAACACGATAAAAAGAAAAGCTCTCCTACATAGAATATTTTAGTTACTTTATACGTAGAACACCATATTAACAACACAGTATTAAAAGTGACATTTGTATAATAATGGATACTGAAGATTAGTTGCTAGGTTTACATGGTAATTAAAATCATTTCTTGATAAAGTTAATTATTATAATGATTACATCAAATGGAATAAAGGAAGTGAAATGTGACACCACTCATTTTAAAATTTTGATATTTTCAGTGACCGTACTGTTACCCTATATCTATTGACTATTTTTTACTATATGAATTTTTAAATGTTCAGAACTGATTGGATTAATAAAAATCAAAATATCTTCCAACAATATTATATAGTATGCATTATACGAGTATAAATAAGAGAGTTGTGTTACTTCAAATGTATTTTTATTATTGGTTACAGATATTAATAATTGCAACAATAAAAAACAGTTCTGCAAAGAATTTTGATTGATATTTTTTTATCTAAACAACGTTTGCAACTTTTGAATTGATATATATTGTTAAAGTTAATCTGTTGTCAGTAACTGAAAAATTGTAAAAATTGGAAGGTTTAGATTCAGAAAAAATAACAATAAAAAGAAGACGACAACAAAAATGTATAACGTTTTATCTCACTCAAATACAATAACGTACCACTGTCCTATTTAGATGTTTCTGATGCTGCTAGTAATTATGAAACTTCTCTTGGCGTTCTCAACACGTTAAGAATATATCCCTCGTGCTCAGTTTATAGCACATAAATCGGGCAAATTTATTTTGTACAGATTCAAGTCTTTTGATATATATGTTATAGTACGATGGCCAAACAATATTGCAATATTCCATAATAGATCTAACTAGAGAAATATATAAAATAGTTAATGCTCAAGGATCTGAAAAATCCAAAGCCATTCTCTTAAGAAAAATTTTATTTGCCTTCTCGATCATTTGTTCGAAATGCTCAGAAATAGAAAGGTTAGAGTCAAATGTAACGCCTATATCATTCACAGTGGTTACGTTATGCAAGCTCAATATGAGTTAGGTTTAGACAGGAATGGTAGGATGGTATATTATATAAGTAGAAAAAATATAAAATGGTTAAATTTATTTACCTCTTTGTGTTTGTTTGATAATAAAACCCCATCGCTTGAATCAGTTTCTGTGGTTTCTGTCAATTTCGTTTTTACAAGTTTGCACATGTTTCAGCATTCTTGAAGGAATAACCAGTATTTCTGTTCTGTACTTATTAGACACAGCCCACTTTCCGGAATTATCTTTTTTTCGATTTGCACTCAAAATTTACCCTCACGGCATTCTTGCGTTTCGGCATATTTCGACAGATAATAATTAGTAAATTTCGGACAAAATGCAATTAATTATCACAAAATCTAAAACACATGTGCACTAAACGGATGATTTGTACGTGCAGTAAACAAAGACATGAGAAGTACAGCAGTCTTGGCTGGGCTAAGGATCTGCTAAATCGCCTCGCATCAGTCACATCACGTCGTGGATGACGCACATTGGCTGTTTTCTTTCGCCATGAGCAAACTGAATGTACTGAGAGTGATTTAACTGAAAGTAATTTAACTGAAAGTAAAGAAAATATCCACTTCAGTTCACTAACCAAAAGAACCACCGATTTACCAAATGAACGACCTGATTTGATAAATATAGGTTATATTATTTTTATTTTATATAAAGGGCATCGTATTTTTTTTTGTATTATTTTAATTCTATTAAGTCTGTATTTAAGCTAGGACGAAAATTATTTTTTTAAATGGAAAAATTTATATTGGTTAGTGTAAATTGTTGTAACAAATAAAATATCAATGGATCTTCTTTTCATACTTATATGTTCGACATGTATCATATTCATGTATTTTAGGAAGAGTTGCTGGAAACACCAGTATTGGATGGCAGCAGCAGCACTACTGATAGTTCTCTTCTCCTTTATAGTGATAGTAGTAATGACAATGAAGATAGAATGAAAAGAACTAGAATGGAATTATTTGTAGAAAAAATAGTTCAACTCTACTCGGATGGTGAATTAAAAAGTCACTTCCTAATGACTAGACAATCAGTCCGCAGGCTTTGTGGTAGGTAAATCAAAATAACTGCATTTGTATATACAAGTAAAAAATAATAACAGTAAATGTAAACTAATAAATGTTTAGATGAGATGATAGAAAAAGATAATGTTGGAGGATGGCCTGAAATTTGTAAAGAAAAAAAGTATCCTTATGGCATTGTGGTATTTGGCGAATACAGAAATTTTCAGACAAATATCTGACCGTATCAATGTGACGTTAAGGGCAAGCTACACAACAATCAAATTGGTGTCAGCTATTCTAATAAAAAATCAGAAAAAATATATTCAGTGGCCCAGCAGAGACAAATATAAGTCTATTTCTGATGAATTCTTAAAAAAGAAAAGATTACCATTTGTTATTGGCTGTACCCCTATTGAAATGAATAGACCAGAGAAGAATCAGGAAAGTTATCATAAGAATAGAAAAGGGCACCACAGTGTTCTATTACAAGGTGTTGCTAACATGCTTTTCACAAATATATATATTGTGGTGAGCCAGGGAGCATGTATGATGCCAGACATCTAAGATGATTATTATTTACTTGCAGATAGTGAATATCTTACTTTAAGTTGGATTGTTCCTCCTTTTAAAGATAATGGACACCTCTCCCAACAACAGAGATAATTCAATAACCTAGTGTCGTCGCTTACAATATTAATTGAACATGCATTTGGTTTGCTTAAAGGCAGATTTAGGAGATTATAAAGATTTGAAAATAAAAATATGGATTTTATAATTCAATGTGTAATTGCCTCAGTTCTCTTACGCAACTTATGTATATTATGAGATGACACTAGCGAAGAATTTTTACATAAAGAACCTGCACTTGAATCAGAGAACTCGAACTTGAAAGTTGAGGGACATCCAGGAATCAGAACACGGCGGGATGAAATTTTTAATCTTTTAATTCCAGAATAGTTTTTTATTTAGTTTTCATTGTATTTTAGTTTCTTTCGAGGTTTCTTTGCAATAATCCCACATATTTAAAGATAAATCACTTTTAGTATGAAAATGTAGAATACTTATTTAACCAAATAAAACAAAAACTATTTGCAAGGAAGTATCTTAAATAATATGTCTAATAAATAAATAACATCTAACCAGTAACTGAAAAATACTTTAAAATAATATAGTCACACTGTACTGTCTTAAGGTACCTTTCATAAGAAATAAATAATATTCAGCAACCAAAAAATTAATATTCTATTCAGTAACTTAAAAATTAAATTGTACTATAAATGTCTGAAGGTACTTTTTGCAACAAATAAATAATATATTCAGCAACTGAAAAATACTTATTCTGTTCCATTATTAAGATATTTCTGAAATAATGCTACTTTTCTTTCTTCTAATTCAATAATTTTTTTTGCATTTCCATCTTTTCTTCTTTTCAATTTTGTTTTGCTACTCTCTCTTCTTCCTTTTTGCTACTCTCTTCTTCCTTTCTTTTAAAGTAATGAATTTTAAGCTGCCTCAGTTCATTTAAATATTTTTTTCTCCGTTTCTTTGAAGTTTGTTGCGGGCTTGAGGGTCATTGTTTTGACTGCTTTGGGTCTCTGTAGACTCATTTTCGCAATTATTTATGTTGTCAATATTAATTGTCATGTCTCCAGTACTATCACCTTTACTGTTATCAGCTGGTTTATTACCATCTTCTAAACTCGAATTGAAAGTGTGCAACTCACAAATATGTAATCCATTCTATTGAAAAAGAAAAAACGAATTGGACCTCGTCCTGTTGTATTTTTTGTTATCCTTAACCGACTTATATGTGCGTAATAAATTTCTCCATTTCATTTCGCATTTTTCTAGGCTTCTTTTAATACCGTCACTTAATAGCTCATTGGAAATATTTTACCATACATGTTTCCTTTTCTTCGCATGTTCACATTCATTATAAAAATTAATGCATGTGCTTCATTCACAGATCAATTATTGCCTGCACCATTTTTTTCAGTTTCCCGTTGTGTTCCTGACGACCCTGGCGTAGCATCTAGTTGAGACTCAGCATTAACTTCATACATAGCATCTACTTCATTTGAATGAATGAATGAATGGCTTTATTGAATAGGACTAGTATCCTAATATACTTACAAAAAACTATTAAATTAATACATGTTACACAACACATGTTACAATGAAGATGTAATTTAAAAAATACTAAAAATGTAATACCTAACGTAATTTAATTATTGCACAACGTCTGTTACAATGAAAGTGGTAATTTAAAATTATTATTAAAAATGTAATAGCTAAGGTAATTTAATAAATGCAATACTTAATGCTCACCTTCTTTGAATCATGTACTACCCTTTACTTTTTAATATAAGTAAGAAGTTTACTTTTAAACTCATGAACTGATTTGGCATTTTTAATAACATCTGGCAATTTATTGAAGTCGTTAAGGCCTTTATAGAATAAAGATTTCATAGATCTACTTAAGTGGTACTTTGGCAAATAAAAATTAGAATTTATTCTAGTTGGATAACTATGTATTTGAGAATTGTAAATGAGAAACTCTTCAAAATAGGAGGGTAACAAGTTGTTTAATATTTTAAAAATAAATATCATGGCGTTTAAATAAAATCTCTCAGATATTGAAATCCACTGTAATGTATTAAGCATCAATGTTATACTTGTATATTTGCTACATTTAAGTATTATGCGCATACCACGATTTTGTAATTTTTGTAATGCTGATAATTTATTTAAATCGAGGGAATAAAGTAGGCTGGCACAATAGTCAAAATGCGGTTGTATTATAACATTATACACTGTAATTTTTGAGAAAGTTGATAGACATGATGCAATTCTGCTGAAGAAAAACAATTTTTTACAAATTTTTTTATAGATATATGAAAAGTGTGAATTAAATGATAGGTAATTATCTGGCATAAAGCCTAGATACTTAAATTCAGTAACAAATTCAATGACATTGTTATCGATGCTTAACTTGCATTGCTCTATTTCGATGTTTTTATATCTATATGGTGTAGTTAATATCATTGCTTTCGTTTTACCAATATTTAATTTTAGTTTATTTGTACTGAAATAGGTGTTGATCATTTTTAGGGAACTATTCATTTTTGATAGAGCCAAATCAAGGTTACTATTTGAGACTGAAAGGAGTGTGTCATCCGCGAATAAATTAATAAAATCCCAATTATGGAAAAAATTTATATCATTAATATATATTAAAAAGAGGAGCGGCCCTAATACACTCCCTTGAGGTACACCAATGTCATTACTGAGAGAGCTAGAAAAAGTGCTATCGATTTTTGTAACTTGCATTCTATTTGATAGGTAGTCATTGAACCAACTTAATACATTACCCAGTTAAAACAATGCTGCGCTCTCTTGATTGGCTGTCTGTCGAGTATTATATAGAATATCAATCGATGATACTAATATATAAAATGAGAAATAGTCTTACACCGAAATATTTGACAGATAAGTTAGTCGAGAACACGAGTGTTCATAATTATAATACAAGGACGAGAAATGAATTTCATGTAATGACAAAAAATAAAAAAAGTTCTGAAAGGTCTATTTTTCACAAGGGTGTACTACGTTACAATGAACTCCCCGAAACGATAAAAAACAAAACATCACTGGTAAGGTTCAAAACAAGTTTAAAAGTACATCTGCAGGATGAATGCTACACACGATTTTAATTTATATGTATTAAAATTTTGACTTATATACTTTTGTCTGTAATTGTATTAGTAAGTTATTATTAATTTTATCATTAGTGATATTTGTTAATGTATTGACGTGCATATACACCTACATATTGTTTCCTTTTATATCGTATATGTTTATTATTACTGTTTTTTTTTTTGTTTTGTACAAAAAAAAAAATTAGCTATATGCTAAATAAAGAGATTTATTATTACCGTCAATATCAATACTCTTCATTTTATTTAGTAATACAATACGATCGATTGTCTCGAAGGCCCGCTTTAAGTCAAGAAATAAAGCAATAATATATTCTCCTTGATCGATTGACTTTTTCCATTTTGTTACCGTAAGTTGTAATGAGGATTCACAGGAATGTTTAGGTCTAAAGCCTGATTGGTTTGACATAAGAATATTATTGTTATTTAGATAATCTAAAAGTTGGTTATAGACGACCCTCTCTAGTATTATGTCAGTACAAGGTAGCGTATTTATAGGTCTTAACTCCCAGGACTTATTAGTATTAGGAACTTTTTGAATTGGTACTACCACACTAATTTTCAGTTTACTAGGAACCTTGCCAGTGTCCAAAGATGTATTTATAAGGTGCAATAAAACATGACCAATAACTCCAAATGTAGATTTAATAAACTTAGCATCCAAAACTTCATTGCCTGATTTGTTATCTAAAGTATTAACTATTTCTGCTAGTTCATGTAAATCAATTAATTTCCATTCATTAAATTTACAATCAGATTCATAAACACTATGCCATTCTGGACCAATATCAATTGTATTTACTATTTGTTTAATGCTTTCAATATAGTATAGATTAAAATGCTCAGCAATCTCTTTGACGTTATGAACAGATTTGATTTCACCTTCATATTCAAACTCAACCCCGTTACTAAAATAATGACCATTATATATAGTGTTAATAAGGCTCTTTAATGTTTTCCACATTTTTTGTGGATTATTTTTATTTAAATCTATTTTTTCATGATAATATTGTTGCCTCTTTTTTCTTAACAAGTTAACACATTCATTACGAACTTGTTTGTAACCAAGCCAATTTTCCTCATTACTGTTAATTTTAAATAACTTAAAAGCACCGTCTCTCTCTTTGGACTTAATTCTCATTTCATGATCATAATAGGGTAAGTTGTTTTCCTTACTTTTATAGGTTTTAGTCGGAGCAATTTTATCAACAACAGAATTGCATTTATTAAGAAAATCTTCATAAAACTTATCTATATCTGTACAATTTAGTAAGAAGTTACATTCAATAAGATCCAGATTTATTTTATGCATATTTTTCTCACTTAAGTCTTTGTATTCTACGTCTATGATCTTGCCAGTGTGGATACTATTGTTATAGAAATTAATAGAGATAACAGAATGATCAGTAATTTTGGGTACATCGTGAACCACCGTGATAACCTTGTCAAAATTTGTGAGTACATAATCTACAATGGTTGAGCTATTAAGTGTACATCTAGTAAAATCTATCGCATTTTGTTGAATGCCAAACATATTAAAAACATTTTTTATTTTAGTACAATAATATTCATTACTTACATAATTTAAGTTAAAGTCCCCGACTAGAATACTCTTTATACTATTATCAAATATTTCTTCACATATATTTTCAAAATCATTTATAAATAATGAATGACTAGAACTTGGAGAATGATATAATGCACTAACTAATAATTTAAAACCATTATAACTTATACCTATTGTTTGACACCAGTAGTTACCCTCAATAACATAACTTTTTTCCACAGAAAAACTAATATCTTTTCTAATGTATATTAGTACACCATCAGTGTGACGGGAGGTTGAATCAGATCTCACAACGTTGTAGTTAAACAAATTAAGTTCAGAATTTTCAACATCATTTGTAGTACGACTTTCACTGAATAGAATTAATGCAGGATTATAACATAAGATATTTGTTGTAACTTCAAACTTGTTAGCTAGGTAACTTTGTATATTTGTGTATATTATATCACAATTAGGTTGAATAACAGGATATTCTACTGGTTTTAATTGCTAAATTGAGTAATTTGTTTTCCTTTTTATTGACTCTATAATCCTTTGTAAGACGGAGCATGAACCATCATATACTGTATGATCTGTATCTATTTATTTAATTACAGTTTTCTCTTTCGGGCATTAGTTACTTTGGCATGAAACAATAAAAATTGTGCAAATGCTTCGTCTTAGAAAGTAGTGTTCCGAAAATTGTATGTTTTATCATCCTATCCTGACATTTTTGTGCAACACCTGCGCTTTAATATAACGTATATGTCGCAAGACATACAGGATCAAATAGTTGAACTTCAACTATATTGTTATTAATATTATAGTTAAGGTGCCCGTCGGAAAAAATTTTGCTGATACATACTCTCTCCAAACTTCGTGTATGGCTTCATTGGACCTAGTCTGACAGCATTTTCCTCTATCATTTTTTTTGTTTTTGGGGCGTTTTCCCGCTAGATTTTCCGAAACATGCCATTTTGACGGCATATAAAAAATGTATAGATACTGTTATTTTTCCAAGTAGAATAGCTTAAAAACGTGAATTGAAACGTGAAAAAATAATTGTCTGGCAATAAATGTGGGTCATTGGGCGTGTCCGCTATCTCGAACATGTCGGAAAAACGACTATAAGAAAATTTATTAATAACCAGCTGATTTTCGCTGTATTAATTTATTAAAACATACAAAAACAAGTTTTCATATTGTCTGACGAAAATTATTTTCCGATTTCCCAGTATGACGCGTCAAAGTTGTCGGTTTTATGACAGCAAAAAATGTATTCATAACCTTCAGACATTGGAAAATTATTTGCAGAAAATAGGTATTTAATTTGTGGTATAAGTGTCTGACAAATACAGTGGGGCATAACGAGAGTCTGACAAAAAAACATAATTTTCCAATAGCGGCCGTCGAAGTTAAGGCGATAAAAAATGAAATTTCGTTTAGTCGAGAAGACGGTTAAAAAAGATACGGTATTTCAACTTACTTATTTTATAATCTTTATTTTGAATTTTTTGAACTCTTTTAGACTATCTGAATTCGACTTACCCAAGTTTTAAGTTCGATAATATTGAAAAATACGTAAAACTTTTTATAGAAAAAAGTAGCGAAAAAATGTCTTTTAGTACGTTTAAAATCGCTATATCCCCGGTACTACTAGTCCGAAAATTTTCATCCAGGCCCAAATTAAAGGTCTTGAAACAATCTATAAGATAACACTTTACAATATTAGATATAACAAAATACCTTTTATAAATGAAAAAACAATTAATCCATTTTCGGTAAATATATGAATTCAATTTAAGTGTGCAATTTTGCATCAAAAATATATAAAGGATGCAGGGAATAAAAAAAAAATAAACATTTTGCACCAAAAAAATTTTTAGGGCGATGCTAAAAATTATCCTATTACATAAAAAACAAATTTCTGCAGCAGAAAAACGACATATTTCCAAAATTGAAAAACTAATTTTCCTGGCATCGCCCTAAAAATTTTGTTCAGTCCGCACTTTATTAAATTATACGATTTATTTTATTGTAAAAAAACTTTTAAAAAAGGTATAAAATAAAATAATTTCAAGTACCATAAAACAATTATTATAAAAAATTATTTTCTTATTCTTCTTCGCTTTCCTCATCATCATCATCATCAGTTGATAAATCATCAGTCAGTTTCATAGTCAGTTTCAATATCACTTTGATGCACCGAATCTGAAAATGTAGTAATATTTACTTAAAGGGATTGTATCTTAAGGGGATGCTGAGATAATAAATTGTACAATTAATTACTTAAAATCAATGTCTGTTAAAAATGTTAAAATTTATTGAAGTATACAATTGAAAAAACTATGAAAGGTGTGACAGCTACTTTTCGGAATTTTTTAGGAAAAATTTTGTATAAGTTCAATTAATATAAAATAATTTCGAATTAAACCTGTTAATTTGATAATTAGAAATAAGTTTTAAAAAACTTTAAAATAAAATCTTTAAATCTCTTCAAAGGGGAGATAATTATTTTTCTAGTAAGTTTTTTTCGTTAATTGGTTGATGGAAAAATAAATTGTTAAAAGAATTTCTGGCTTGTACTTGTAGTGATTGAAAATAGTGAACATAATTAACACATTACCTATACCTTTATCATCAAATGAAGGACTTTGAGGCCCGTCAAACCAATAATAATGGAACTGATTATCAATCAATGTCCACCCACAATCCTTCGGTTTAAATGAGGTTGGACATCTTAAATAGGCATTGCACCATATATTGGAAATGTACATTGTTCTTTTAATTTGCTGTAAAAGTTCTTCTTTTGAGGGTGGCATACTTGCGGCATCAAGTCCTTCAATTTTTTTAATAAAAAAATAATATTGTTCTGTTAAAAATTGAAATTAAAATTATAAAAATAACAAAAATGACCTTAAACATTTAAGCCTACCTGTAATTTTTTGTTTGAATATCATCTCTGATTGTTTTGAATGACTGAATGTCTTATCAAATAATTCAAGCCTTCCTAAGTTGACATCAGTTGTTTTCAAAGAATACATTTTGCAGACGAATTCTTCTATAATCCAAAAAACATCGTGTCTGACAGTCATATCATTTGGTGAAATTTTCAGGAGTTCTAAATGCTTTTTGATATTTTACGTTGGTTTTTAAAATTGTGAATAGGCTTTTCTTTCCTTTTCTATAAAATGACGGATTATAGTCATTGCCGGTAAAAACATGACAAACTGCCAGAGCGATTGACAATTGCTCTCCAATTTTTCCATAGATTTCATTGATGTTTAAGCATTCCTTTTTTTTGCTGGTACTCATGTCAACTACGATTTTTACATCACATTTAAGGTATTTCATATTTGTTAAAATTATTGTTGGTATATCAGAATCACTGCACTTGACAGTTACTCTGTAATCTGCATATAATTGGTGTATATGATGAATAATTTTCGTGTCTGCTTATTCATGTGGTTATCGGACACTTCAAAAACGTAGCAGCAATCATAATCAAGTTTAACAGTTTTGTTTTCACATAAAACTGTATATTCATCATTTTTCCAATCTTCAATGAGAAATGCAACGAACTTTTCCTTGAAATTTTTACTTTTCAATAATTTTGCAAAATCAACTGGACGTTTATTTTCCCGCTGAATGTCATATTGTGTGTCAGCATCTTCTTCTCTTAAATTGTCTTTGATGGAAGGGTAATTGTACTTGTCAAAAATAATGTGTACGCGTTTTTTCTCAAACAGTATAAATTTAAGGATGTGCTGGGAAATTGCAGCATACCTCTCCGGAACTTTAGTGAATGTGTGCAGCAAATAAAATCCATCATATATTGTTATATCGGGTTCAGCAGGATCAAAATTAGCAGTTCGGTGACATTTTAATTCTTCGAGGATCACAGACTTCGGTGTTTTACAAATATTCCCATCGGCATGACACATAGAAAAAGGTACAGGTGTCAAAGGATAACTGAATACTTGTTCAAGATTTATTCCATTTTGTATTGCAGCGTACAACAATCGACCAAAAATATTACGCTGAATTGTTACTTCTTGCACCTCGTTATTAATTTTAACCTTTTTTGTGTTTTTGAAAGCAAAGTTTCTTATGATGTTTTTTGTGATGGCTCTATCAAATCTGTCAGCATCGCTGGAACACTCTGAAATGAAATTAATGCGCTGCTGATTTCCTGTAATTTCTACACTAGACAAAAATTCATAAACATCGTTAGGAACGGATTGACCGGAAGAAATATTATACCATAGTCTGCCAAGGGTACTTACTGTATCCCTAAACCAGCTTTTTGTCCTTGCATTATAGCAGGTCATTCATAGGACTCATCCGCTCAAGGTTGTTCTGGTGAATTGCAATGGATTGTCACTCCCTATGGGAGTGGCATCCAGTGCCTCCACTAGTTGGTTTTGGATAAGGTCCGCTTGCCCTTGGTCCAGAGTCACTTCCGAATGGCGTCTGTCAATCACCGCCATACGAAGTTCTGACGCAATCTCACTATAAGTCCCAGTCTGCTTGCTGGAGCTTCTGGGTCTGTGGTGACGTTTTAGAGTGTACCCGAGGTCTCTTTTTGCTCTCCTGGTTCTCTACTTTTTTCCCACCTTTCGGTGGTATTGTCTTGCTGCGGTCCGTTGTGGGCGGTCTTTTGTCCGTCCACGTGCCCTCAGCAATTTTTTGTGCTTTCCGGGCCTTTCTTTGTTGGGCTCCGGAAAGTCTCTTCCTCTGCAGTCCGATTTCAGTAACGCCTGCACAGATTGTCAGTGGTCCCTTGAGTGCCCACTGACCCTTCACTGTCGTGGTCCATTTGCACCTCTACGACAGTGTCTTGTTCTGGAGTCCCTTCCGAAGAGTTCTCATATGCCCTCTACTCCCTTCGTTGTTCTTCTTTTATGTTTTTTTTTGTTTTTCATTTGACTCATTCATGTTCCCACAAGTATGGCGAAAAGGTTGGTCCACACCTCTGCAGTGCCCCCTATACAGGCTAATTACTCTGGAAGGTCACCCAGTATCCCAGAGGCTCCGTTCTTGACAGTTTCTACCCCCGTGCCATTCATCCCTCGACACGGGTCGCGTGACACCTTGGATTGGGGTTTTTTGTCAGAGCTCCTTTAGCCAGCACTGCGATTTGCTTCTGGTGGGAGTCTAAATACCTCCTTTCCATACGGCGGCCGCAGTCTGTTTCCACCCAACACCAGCGAGGAGGCGGAGTTGGACTTCTGAAGGGCGATATACAGGGTTGCTTCTATTGATAAAAATTATGTACTAAAGAATTCTGATTGTAACAAAGGAAGCGGAATTTAAAACTCATTAATTTTTTTATTTGATATTGTATTAATTTTCTTTGAAATTAGAAGTACAAGACAAAATATAAATTTTTTAATGAACTTAAACAGAAATAAACAGTTTGTAAAACTAATTAATACAAATGTAATTAAAATGTAATTAAAACCTCATAAAATTCATCCGGGGCTACCGAGTCTTTTAACTGGGTCACCAAATTTCTCTTCATTGAAGAATCTGAGTTTTCGTAGACAGTCTACTAAGTATTTCGATTTTTAGTTTTTATTAACGATAATTGAGAAAAAATTCTGTACGCAGTTGCAGATGAATGAGGTAAAAATATTCCTTTTTAAAAAAATTTGAACTTGGGCACGTAAACTCATCGTTTTTTATATTAAACGCCAATATTCAATTTTTTTCTAATTGGCAAACCTTTCCAGTTAACTTTTCGTACTTTTCGTGTTTTAGTATTTCTCCATTTGTAGGTAAATCTCGCCATTCTGTATTTAACTGTTCTAAATTTTTACCAGTTGTTGAAATATAGAGGCAAGTGGTGGGTACATATTAATAAAACAATTCTAGCACTTGACCGTAACTTCAGGTTTTTGAATAGGACACATGTATATTTTTACATTTTTGGATTTAGATTCAGTCCACATGCGATGGTACCACTTTGAAGAAAAAATAAAACAATTTTTTCGAGGAAAATTTAGGTTGGCTGCTGAAAAACTTTTTTTGGGTTCTGCTGATAGTTTAAGCTGTGTCCTGCATTATACAGAAATACTGTACAGGTATATATAATGAATAGTTTGAATTCTATTGCTTTCTATTGAATTTTATTGCTTTTAGTTCAGAGAGACTTCTTAGCGTTTTTACAAAATCAGAAGTTGCAAAACCTCTGTATAGTGTTGATTTTATTGTTTTTGTCTATAATTATTCCTTGAAGCAATTTGTGAGGCCAGATCACTTTTTTTTGTTTTGGGGGTGTTTTTTGGGGTTGGAGGTGAAAAACGAGCCAATTGGACAATTCTGACTTCGGATTGGGTTTCAGCGGGTCCAAATACATAAGGATAAACTGGTCTGATCCACAGGCTAGACCACTTTTTTTATGTGTGTCTATAGAAAATAATTCAACAACTTCATTCATGTCTTTAATAGACTAAAACGTTGCATTCGACCTCTATATGACCTTTGACTTTACATTTATATAGTTCAAACTTAATTTAGCAAAATTATGCTCAGCTTTATTGCAAGCATAGCATACAGCTTCCTTTTTGGGACCGTTTGAGACCCCATTGGACTTCTCGAAATCTTTGCTTGATTGTTTCTTCCCTGACTTTTTGTAAATTTTTTGAACTTTATTTACCTCCAACACTCTTTTTGTTTCTTTTAAAACGGACCCTTGGTTAGATCAATTTCATATAAACGATAACATCTTTGACTCCATTTCTTCACAAACCCGGTCCTTAAGACCGGTAACACGTTTATTCTTTACTCTCTCATTTAACGAATCACCAAATTTACAAGGTGCGGTCAACTGCTCGACTTTAACGTACCAAGCACTAATGTTCTCGCCTTGCCTCAAATTATAGAATAAAATGCTTGTTCGAAAAACGCTTACCCTAACTTTATATTGAGTCTCCAAAAGTTTAATCAACTCAGCAAACGTTTTGGTTTTTGGCAGATCCGGGTCACACAAATTTTTCAGCGTCCTGTATACTTCCTCGTCAATTAAAGTTAATAACACAGCTGTTCTTCTTACTCAAAATATTGCTCTAAACGTTCTATGAAAATTTCCCAGCCGTCTCCCTGCCCTGTTATTTGGCAAATGTTTCTGTTTACAATCTCAGTTTCTCTTACAGCTTCCTGTTCGTCAAGCATCTTGACAAACATTTTATTAGATTAAAAAATAGTGTTAAACAATTTCCACTATACCGTTATGCGATTATCCAAAAAGAAAATCAACGCCCAGTACTCTTAAAATAAAGACGTTCAAGAACGAAAACCACGAGGTGCGGAGGTGATAGGATATATTGCCACTTTGCAATCGGAGAAATCACGTAAAACTGCTCTTACGCTACATTAATAAAACCAAAATACTTTTTACCATCCTCGCCATAATTTGTAACATACTGGGGTGCCAAATAATATCGAGAACAGTCAACTTGATTTATTGTGGAACATACACAAAACTTTCCCTCCTTACTTGATTAGTGACATTTTACATATTTTTCCTCAGGTGGTATATTCATACACCTAAATACTAAAGGCTAGTTTATATTAGTCAACTTCAATACATTTTACTTACCAAAAGTGGGTAATGAAGATTTTAGTTTTATGATCTATTTCTCAGAAGTCTTATCCAGTTTGAACAAAACTTTTCTCAATGGGCCCATTCACCAGATACAAACGTTAGTAACAGCTTTGCAATTTATCTGGTAGACGGCGTCACTTTCTCTTATTAGTTATATCAAAGGAAAAAATCACTTTATACAACAAATTTATTTAAGAAATATTACAAGTTTAATGGTGAAGGCAAAGCAAAGGAATAAATACAGATAGCGCAAACACAAAGAATAGCAGTTAAAAAGCATTAAGCTGCATCAGCATTTCCGGACTTCTGGCGGCGTGCATAGTAATGCAGTCCATTGGCGCGCCGATAGGGCTTCGCAAGGGGCATACATAACGTGTTCATTATCAACGTGTTTGGTAAGCGGTCGCCATTTTTAGAAGCGGTGATTTTTTCACGCTTAGTATTTTCAACAGTTGATTCCTACATTTGTAAATAAGTAAATTGTAGGAAATTTTAAATAGGTTATTTACCGTGGAATATATTTATAATGGTATCCACTATAATATAACCGAAGCTAATGAAATTCATGAACTTTTAAATGGTACGTAAATAAACTAACAGTTAGGAGTAGAATATAATAATTTTATATAAATTAAATAAACATTGATAAGCATATTTTTTAAATTTACTAATGTAATTTTTTTTGTTTAATTGGTAGATGCTGAGTATTTCGCCGATTATATTACCCAACATCAAAATGAAATAGAAATTTCTAGGGTGGAAGAGGAAAATGTGGCAGCGGTTGCAGATATACAAATAGCCCATGGTATGTACCTAGTTTTATTTAAATATATCGATAGTAGTGTTTTATAATAAATCTTTGAAAATAAAGGTATTTTCATTAAAATTATTGCTAGAAAAATATAAATGTTTTCTTGTTTTTAGACAGTTTTTACTTGGACTGTAGAAACTACCAGATTATTAATAATCGAATATGGTAATAGAATTGAGGAATTTAGAGATCCCAAAGTGAAGAAGAAGAAACTGGTCACAAATTTGCGAAGTATTTCTTAAAGGATATGTTACTGTGGAGTGTTTGGAACGTAAAATGCGTAATATGAAGCATCATTATAAAACAATAAAGGACAATAATAAAAAAGCACAACTGGCCGCGGACGAAATTGTCTGGGAATATTTTGATTTATTTGAAGCAATATTTTCAAATGATAAGACGGTACATTGTGGCCGAAAAGTGTCTTCAATAAATATTAACGAAGAACAGACCAATAAACTGCCGAACTTATCAGCGTCTGCATCGCATGCAACTTCTTCATATTCCACTACTCCGTCTTCTTCATCACATCACCCTCCACATATTTCGTTATTATATATCTTTTGCTCTCAACTAATTTTCCCCCTCCTTATCACAACCTGGCCCCTCAGGAATCAAACGTAAATTAAATGATTCCCAGAATATTTCTCCTCATACAGAGACACCTACAAAAAAACAAAAAAAAGCTGCCGAAGGAAGAGGTCTATATCGTCTTCGACAGAAATTTGCCGACATTGAAAATAGGAGGGTTAAAGCCTTGGAAAAAATGACGGGCGAGCTTGCTGAGAACAACAAAATTCAAAGAGAACGAAATGAATTGTTAAAAAGTCTTTTGAATAAATCTTAACGAATAATTTTTAATTTTAATTTTTCTACACTTTGCTTGCTCCTTAAATTAATTTAAGCAAGTAATTTTACCAAAAGATACATAATAATACTGCAGGAGTTGGTATCATAATAACTTGGCTTATTATATTTTAAGTTACACTGGCTAAACAGAAACACTTTCTGGTTTTAAGAGGGAATATAGAAGATATCTATGTGTAAAAAAAGAAGAAAGTTTCCAATATTATAAACACTTTATATAAAACCATGTTTTGGGGAAATTATTGACGTTACGTGTTGCCCTCCTGCGTATACATTTTGACATTGTTACTATTACAAAATCAGATATTGAACAGTTGTTCAGGAACAATTATGATTATGGTTATGACACTCGAGAGCAAGCCCGAAGTACATGGGTATAAAGCTCTACGATAAATTGCCTAATCATTCAAAACAAATGATCAGTATTGTTAAATTTAAAAAGAAATGAAACAACTACTGCTAGATAATGTATTTTACATCGACTAATTCTTAAACATTGATTTTTAAATATACACATTTTGTTTTACTATTTATGTTAAATTTTAATTTAGATCTAAAGTTTTTATACACGGTTGATTTATCTAGTATACACTTTGTCTATGTTGTAATGGTGTTTTCTCCATTTGGGTAGCAGGTTTGGAGATTTTCCCAGAGTTCATCATTTATACCAGAAATTAGAAACCAAATCCAAATAAAATCATTTATTAACAAATAACGTAGTTTCCAAAATATGTACAAACATCAGGTTGTCGTATCTTTTGCGACTTTATATTATATAATCGAATACAAATAAGAAAGAGAGAAACGGAGTGAGTGTAATGTGTATCTCTTTTATAACGTCGTGTATGCAGGTTCGAATCGACGTTGGACGGCGAAACGGACACAAATGGGAATAATCCTCTATTTATAAAATAGCGGGTATCTGGTAAGTGTCCGCGACGTCGTATGAGAAGTTAAATTTATTTCGTTCCCCTAGCTCAGCTCGCTAAAGTATGAAAGTCAATTAAATTCTGATTTGTGAATGATTCCGGCTGGCTTTTATACAAAAGTTCTGGCTCCCACTTAATAAAATTATCCCCATACTCGGTATTTCAATCACGCGCAGTTACATTATTGAATAACAGAAGATTAAACAAGAAAGGATGTATAGTCCGTTACGCGAAATGTTGACCGTAATGAATGTATAGTCTATTACGAGATATATGGCGTATACTTCATTACACCGTTTATGTATCCTTGTAACATGTATGCTTTACAATCGATGAGTTCGATGCCATATTTTGTATTGGTTTAATGGACAGTAAAGTATTATTATATGTTTTCCTTCTATTTTTAATAAACAAATGTATAAATATGTTTTTATAAATTCTTTATTAAAATAAATATGTAACTATACATTGCACAAACGTAAAATACGTCTTCGTTTTTGTTCTGCCTCGTTTACCACTTGTTCTACCTCATCTGCCACTTGATCTGCTTCCTCTACCACTTCCTCATCCATTATAAACAATAATATTTTGAATGTGCATTTCAACTTCAATATTATAGTCATCCTGAGGATTTCCTTGAAAAATTATAAAATTATGTAGCACACATGAAGCAACAATTATATCAATCGCTGCATTGTGATCAGAGACATCCAAATACTTCAGTCTACGAAACTTGCCTTTGAGGAGGCCAAAGGCCCTTTCAATTACTGCTCGAATTGATATTTTAGTATTGTAAGTGTGCTGCTGGTTGGACAAATTACCATTATCTTGGTATGGTTTCATAAGATTAGTCATTAGTGGATATACCGAATCTCCAATAATGTGTAAATTTGATGGTAAAAAAGGATTTTCGTTTCTTGTTAAATATTGGTATACAGGGTTGAGTCTAAATACTCGGGCATCATGCATTCTGCCCGGCCTTTCAACAGATATATCTGTAAAAGCAGCCCGTTCATTGCACACACCTAAAATCATAATCTAAGTAAAAATATTTTTTTTAGTAAATTGATAGGCATAAAATATAAAGAATGTTAATGCTACAAGAATATGTTAATCCATGCCAGTTGGCTTACCTTCAGGAATGACAAAATGAAATCCTTTCCTCTTGTAAAAGTCATGTGCATTTCCCTTAGGTTGTTTTATTTGTATATGGCAGCCATCTATTGCTCCAATGACTGCAGGGATGCCACCAGAACGCTCCTCAAATACCTACGAACAATTATTATGCCTGTATTAAAAGCTTAAATAAATGATTCTGCTGCGGTTTATAAATGATTTTGCATATTCGGCCATCTTATGTATTCAGGTAATAACTGACAAAGCCGCTCAATTATTTCCAGGAAAACTTTATGAGCTGAGCTTTTTGCTATGCCAAACCGGTCACCTCCTGCCAAAAAACTTTCCGGTTTACTTAACATCCATATACTAAACAAAAGTTTTTTCTGTAAAGGTATGACAATACGTTCTGGATGATCTTGTTCTTCATCAAAACGATTCAACAACACCTACATAACAAAAATACAAGTTTAAATATTATTTTAATTTATGATAATCTTCACTTTACACTCTTACCTCAAATGTTTCCCTAGACATACGAAAATGTTCTCGAAATTGGGATATTGTATACCTAGGGATAGTATCTTCAAAGTAGTTTTCGTTTCTGATTACTTTATTCCCCATTTTCTGGTAATCGCGCTCAATACCTACATAGGACAGTAGATCTGGGGACCCACTATACAAATTTTTTATGTATTATCAATGGTTTACTTACAAACTATCTTATTTATACAGAACTGTTATTTCACTTTTATTTTATTTTTTTGTTGAATAAATAATTATCATGTGTATATTGCGATGAATCATTTTATTTTAGATAAAAATGTGAGTTTAGTTACGTAATTAGGAAACGATTTCAGAACGTATTTTATTTTTTTTTTCTGTTGAATATATAAATTATTCTGTATATAACTATTTTTAAAATTTTTTTTATTTAAATATTTTTGTTTTTTTTTTTATTAAAATAAATGAGATTAAAAAATAAAGAAGTGTAATGATGACTATATATTTTTTAATTATTGAATTATATAATATACTAAGTGCTATGTATTTCAGTGAAACACCTTCAGATAATAAAGATATTTTAATAGCATTTTATAACTGGAAACTAAACTTGTTAGAAATTGACAAGACATACGTAACTCATACGTTTTCTGCATTGTTTTTGTCTTGCCAACCTCATAACATGATATTACTATTTTTGAATATTCTTAAGGCTAGTTTACATGATGTGCATACATAGGTTTTACATTACACTAAGTAACAGAGGCTTCTTCACTTTGTTTTCTATATGGTATTAAATACCAAAGTACTCTTCAAGTGTAGGTAGTACAATATTAAAATATTGTGAAGTCTGGCCACCATGCAAACAAGTATGGCAATTACTAAATAAGACTCCTACTTTATACATTGTTTGTAAGTCTTGCTGCAACAATTTTTGATTCTTTTTAAAATCCAAAAATGCAAAATTGGTAACAACTTTTTGAAATCCCCACTCTACCGCAACTCTAAGAATCTTCATTGCACGATTAGCTGTAGCTGCCTGCCTGGATGTGGACATAAAAAAAACTCTATCGCGCCATAAGCTTGATCTCCATAAAAAAACATATTTTTCATCGTCGTTAAAAACAGCCACCCTCTCCAATTGTTGATACAAACTGGACTCTCTGAAAATACCAGCATCATACCATCTTCCTGGAAAAGCCCCTTTTAAATTTACAGTAATCCCATCTGAGCACAGAACTGGTTGGTATTTTAGACAGTGATGCCTTTTGTACCCTGAGTAATAATCTTCTTGATTTAGAGTAGGTTTACAAATTGCCCTTGCTGTACTATCTATAAATCTCCAGCAACTGGAAATTGCTGCTTCATGAGCATGGATTGCCCAAAAAGATAGAAAATCGAGTTTGAGATACACTTTTGTTCTAGCTAAGTCAGTCAGATGAACTTGGTGAACTGCATAATACTGCATTTTTTCTTTATTCAACCAATGCAAAATTTAAAGATTATCAAGCAGATGACCCCAATTATCTAAAATAATCGTCATCGCATGGTTAATAACTTGAAAAAGAGACTGTGTAGATAATCCAAACATTTTCTGTAAATTGCATAATCGGTTTAGGTAGGCAAGCCTTCGTAACAAAAAACCCAAACCAGTGACACCTAAAAAAAATACTCATATCGTTGGTGTTCTGGCAAAAAGGCAAATTTACGTGGTTTTGAGATATTTTTTGTTATTTAAGATTCCTGTGACTATTTCCGATGACAAATATTTTTTACACGATGAGAAACATAATAGATATCATTTGAAATCAATATTTTCCAAGTACTATGTACCGCCGACTTAGAATTAAATATTTTGTGGATATTCGCCCTTTTGCTCATTGCATAATCCACGCAATATGAAAAGAGTGGGATGTTCCTTCAACCATTCGACCTTTTGCAAGGTTTATTTTAACTTTCGGTTTCAATTCTTGTAATAATTATATTACTATTTAATACCACCACTACTTATTTAAAATTTTATTTTAATACATAAATTATATAATAAAAAGATAAGACACCGTCATGTTTAAAACATCAATAAACTATAAAGCAACGAACGTCGTAATAATTATCATATAATTAAGTAGAAAACAAGAACTAAGTAGGTATTTAAATTAAATCATCTTCCTCTGACAGGTCCTTCTCCCCATCTGGACGTTCTTCCGTATTTGAGCCAAACATTCGTTTTCCGAGTCCTCTTCTGAAGCTTCTTCTCCATCTTCACCTCTTCCCTCATCTGGGCTTTCTTCCTCTTCTGAGTCTTCTTCTCCTTGTAAGTTCGCTTCTGGTACTTCTTCTCCATCTTCATCTCCTTCCTCATCTGGATTTTCTTCCCCATCGGGATCTTCAACTGTTTCTATTATGATGTCCAACACATTGAACTTAATTGGAAGTGACAGCTATTCCTGCTGATATCTTTCAGGTATTGTATTATTTAGACAGAGCTTTTTAAGGCTCTGATAATTCTTGGGGGAGATTACCTGTCCTGTGGATGAAGGATGAAATACTTACGTATTCTTGTATTAGCTCGTTGTTTACCCGTATCTTATTTTGTTAAGTCTACTGTGATAAACCTAGATTTTTTTCTTGAAGGAAGTTTTATACTTGAAACCGGAAGAATTCTCTTTTGTGAAGACAGGTGTTCGAATACTCCGTATTTTAACTTTTTTGCATTTGAGTTTTTTTAAATTTGCAATAGTTTGAAGTCATAACTCTTTAAAACTCAAAGTATTAATGTTATATGGCATTGGATTATTCCTTGCATTGGTGTTTATTGTTGGCCATTCAGGGGGTGCCCAAACAATTATCTTTTTATGTGTACTTTCTATACACGAATGGACGGAGTCAACGGGCATATACGCGTGGCCAGGAATTAAAAGGTTAAGACTTAGTTTTTCAATGTTGTTTAATCTTTGAACAAACCAGTATAAAAACCTGAGCAGTTGTTAATTTTTGTTTTGTCCCGAACAACTATCACAGTCAAATCTAATAGATTTAATATTTACTTTATTGGTATCTATACTCGTTAGATACTTGAAAAGTGTGGTGCAAATTTCATTTGATCCTCATCCCATAGAAAACATTTTACGTTTCCAGTAACATTCTCATAAAATGTAAGGTTGAATACAGCGTATTTCATGCTAAACCTTAAGAGAAAATTGTCGCCATTAGGAGCGCTTAAAACCTTTTGTAGATCAAAACTTACACAAGTTTAGAAGTGTCCTTGTGTACGTTTTGGTCGTGAAGAAACTTTTTTGGCAAAATTTTTTCCTCGGTATGTGCGTCATATTTGTTGTAATGACTGTGTCCTTTCTTCAATATTATTGTAAGATTCGCAAAGCAAACATTTATCTCTTTTTGGTGTAAAACCAATATAAAATTCTTCTCGAAAAATGGAAAATTTTGTTTCGAGTGGTCTGTGGGCCTAACTAACCATTACCCGTTTATGGCGTTTTTGGACTGTTTCCCGCCACAGTTTCCACCCTATCAGACTGTTGTGCCCTAGAGGTAGGTGTTCTTAATGATTTTACGTTTTCTAAAAGACGCTGAAGGTTCTTTGTACTTCGCACTCCCCTCTTCTAATTCTAAACTGTCAATTTTTTGTTTTTCATTTGAACTACACTGACCCAAATTTGCTATCTCTTGGAAAGTTGGTGCAGCTTTATTTTACCTTCTTATTTGCCTGTTGTATAGGTTCTTCTGCATTTTGGCATTCATCGTGTTCGACAATATCTGAAATGATGTTTATTTTAAGTTTGACATATATAAATCAATAAAACTGAAAGACTTATAAAGTACATTAAAAAGAATTATTGTAAAATTATACAAACTATGGCTGAAGGAATGTGTCGAAATTAGGTTTTTCACGTCACGATACTTTATTGTATATTTATGAATATACAGATAACAGCAGCCACGTACGTACACGTATGAATTTAAGGAAAGCTAAATATTTCATATTCACGGGTACAAGCAGATTGAATGCGCAACGATACAAAAGAATTTAAATGATGGGGGCTCGACCTGCGGTCAGTTGCCCATTTATTTCGCATATAAACCCGGCCCGGTGTACGTACTTGCCTGCTATTATCTGTATAGGACATTATATAATTGTAACATGAAAGTTGAAATGAGGATCCTTCAAACATTTATAAGATATAATTTTGAAAGAATATTAGTTCTAAGGGTAAAAATACTTACTTTCTTCTGTAAGTCCATTATTATGCAATGAATAATAAGCAAAATTGGAGTATTCCCTGGCTCTTCATTTTCATTAATATCTAAAAATATTTAAAACTTTATTATTACAGTTACAAGGCACATTAATTCATGTTGAGTAAAAATTATAATAACCTACATTGTTCCTCGGGTTCATTATCCTCAAATAAATCAGACTTCGACTCAGATATTTCGATATTATTTTCTTCAGTATCTAAAAACATTTAAAATTTAATATTTTTTCTATTTTTCAAATAAAGGATTCCCTTACCACCACAATCATTGTCAAAATATTTACGGAAACCTTCCAAACATTTTCCCAAAATCTCTTTTAATTCTAAATCGACGTCGGTTATCCTAAAGTCCTTGTAGGGGCCTCCATCCGTGCCTTTTTTGAAAGTTTTTTCCTCCACGAAAATCTTTTTGGCTCTTTTTTTTTAATTTTCATATTTTTCTCTCATAGCTTTCAAAGTTCTATATCTCTCGTTGCTTTGATTGAAGTCTTCACTTATTTGATTCCAAATGTTCGTTTTTTCCTGGTTACTCACTGCGTCCGTAATTTTATTTTCTATTTTCATATATTTTTTCATGCACATGACCAATATTCGCCCAGATAGTACAAAAATATTCATAGAATATTCTGGAATCCCTTTTTTTGAATTATGGATTATTCGAGGAATATTCCAAAACGAAGATTGAATATCCAGGAATATTACAGGATCGTGCGAATGGGACTCCGCCAGATATTCTAGGAATAATCCAGTAAAATATTCTGACAATATTCTGGAATATCTACGGAGTGTACCATGAATGATCATTGGTTAGGATTATTCTTCATATATGCTGTAATATTCTAGGAATATTTTTTTTATATTATAGACTGGATATGTATATTCTGGAATATCTACAATGTGCCCCCAAAAAAGAGCTCATGAAAATGGTGGAAAAGACATGACATTTCATCGACAAGAACCTATATTGTCAGTGTTGGAGCCGCTTATCTTTTCAGGTGGGTCTTTAAATTGTTTTCCCAATTTTGTTAATTTGAAATTAGTTCTTAAATTATTCGTTGAAGTTCTACAAAATAAAAGTTTGGCAAAGCTAATTTATTGCCTTTTTGACTTACAACATTTTGTCAATTGCATTTTCATTTATTTTAATTTTTTTTGTGATCAAAATAATTTGATTATGACATTATAATTTTAAATCAAAAAGGCATTAATTATAGCTTTGCAAAACATTGTTTTTATTTCACTTGATGGAACCGTTAAAGAACTATGACCCAATTTTGAATTAACGAGATTTTCTATAGGAAAAAACTTCAAGGGCCCACTAAAAAAACTAAATCGTTCCGGCCCTGACATAGGTTTTTTTGTCGATAAAATGGCATGTCCTCTCCATCACTTTCGACAGAGCACTTTTTTTGGGACATATTGTATACAGTAATTATTTGATACTAAAAGGACTCACCTGAATTACAGTACAACTACACTAATATTTTTAGTCTTTACTTCGCCTTGGACAATCATATTCAATAGCGCCCTCATTATTCCTCCCTTTTCTCGTCTATTCTTGTTTATCTATCCATAACAGCTTCTGAAAAAAATGTAAAGAACATAATATTAGCGAGTTCACAAAAATAGTAGTAGTATTTTCCTCATTTTTTAAAATATTGAGTACCTAAGTATCTATCGTTAACAATGGTATCTAAGTACGATGTTGCGCTGAAATTTTCTCGATAAGGAGGAGGTGAAGAATAAGTTAAAATTTCATTATGGTGCAGGTTGTAAGTCAACCTGATTTAAGTACAGTTATTTCAAATTAAATATAAAGTAGATTTGTTTTGTGCTACTTAAAAATTACGTAAAATAATTATATCTATAGTTACAATCAATACAAGTTAGACTATTGTTTACTATACTATTTTCTGTAGACTTGTGTCTATGCTTTCCCCTATATAACATACCAGTGACTATTTAAATTAAAATTATGATAGTGAGAGTTACCATTACAGTTTTTACGTATGTCAAAGTGTAACTTCGAGATACATTTAATGTTCAAAAAATTTATCATAATATTCAGTAATGTGATCTCATTCGGCTTTTATTTTTTTATATACCTGTAATGTTTTAATAACGGCACTACTTTCTTTGCTTGCAAAGCTTATTGCGACGAATAGCCTACAATACATAAAGTTTCGACAGGTCTGACGGAGAGTGACGCAGTACCCGGCATAGCGGCATATAATGCAGAAAGCTTTAAAACCCTTTCACTGTACCATAGGCAAGACATTAATGGAAATTTCTTTACAGTCAAAGTGACATAAATAGGTAAACTCCACACAAGAAAAAAAAATCCTCCCTCCCACAACTTTTTGTGGGTTGTCCTTCGGGAGGGATAAACACAGTCAGTGGACTGTAGACGAAAATAAAAATGCACTTCAAAAAATAAACTTTATTGGTGAACATCAGAGAAACAAACTAGGGAACGTCGTATATAAATATTTGTCGCGAATGGAATTTATAGAAAGAATTTTCACCTTTCTTGAGATATAGATGTACCTCACATTTAGTACACAATACATGGGATTTTAGTTTACAGCCTTCCACTTTGCATCGCGAATTATCTTTTTTTATTGTCAAATTCTGGAAAATGATTGTAGCCATCGTATCGTGATTCCTTGACTGGTCTAAGCAACAACGTTTTTTCAAAGGTATAGCAGAATCTGTACTAGAGGAGAGTCTGTCTCGTTTAGGTGAATTTTTGGAAAGTATTAGGTTTTCCGCCACAGATTGCCGAAATGCAAGAAGATCTAATATGTTCTTCTGGTGCATACCCAATTCAATAGCTTGTTTCTTATACTTTAACCAAGAGTTTACCAGTGCAAGATCCACAGCATGCGTCATCATTCAGACAGTCCACTTCTTAGATCTTACGTACGATCTATAAATGCTCAGCAGAAAATAGTGTTTATCAACACCACCCATATTGATATTATAAAACTTTATCACTTCTGGTCTTGACAACTCCATATACTCCTTTTTGGTTTTGTCCCATCTCTTGCAGAAATCTTGTTGGCCGATGCCAATTAAAATAAGATCCCGTTACTGCACTTTTATTTATCATACCATTTAGTATCTTATTCTTTTATTTATCATACCATTTAGTATCCTACCATCAGTACTGAGACAAATAGCTGAAGTTGTATCATCTTTAGGATGAATGATTGTTATTAAAACACTTAGAATACACAGATGATTATTACTTATTAATGGCTCAACAGCACACATTATAAACTTAACTTGTTGCCTTGGCTAGCTTGTCACTAGTGCCCTCTAGTGTATATACTAAACGTAATATTCTAAGAACTTACATTACACATGCAACCTATAATACAAGTATGTCTTATATGTATTGGCATATGACACAGAAGTTCCTTGGCCCTGTTTTTTCAGATCTTTATCGTTTGGAAGCTTGGGATCAGCAAAACGATCTGTTTGAACTGTTCCGACAGCAAGGATGGACTCAGCAGAAAATAAAATTGAAACAGTTGATAGATACTGAAAAAATTAATAATAATCTATGGTTTGGTTCAGTAACCCTTTCCGAAATTTGCATCACTATGCCTGCCGCAGCCCCACAACATGTGTACAAAGATTTCATTTCAGTAGTAGCTCCCTGATAGATAATGAAATCGTATATGAGACCACTCTGTCCAGCCAATACATAAACATTTATTCCCCACTTTTTGGGTTTGGTTTTTATGTGTTGTTTTATGTTTATATTTCCTTTGAAAGGCACGACTTGTTCATCCACGCAAAGGTTTTGCTCCAGTGGCAGTTCATGGTACTTATTGTTCTACCCAAAAGATGTCCCTCTCTGAATGGAACGACTTTTGTCTGAAACATTTTTCGCTAGTGTTCGCTAGTGTTACTGTGGATTAATTAAAATGGCCTAACCATATTGTCTAATAAAATCAATACTTAACCCTCCATAGCCCGATTGTTTTTTGTTTTGAATAAAAAAATTGACAGTATGCAATATGTATGCTATATAACTAAACAAAGAATAGGATTTTTCAGTAAAACTCTTATTCATTATTTGGGGTGGTTTTGGGGTTTGTTGCCTTTAGGCAACAGTGGGCAGTAAAAGTAGTGATTAATTTATATTTTTTAATACATTTATTTATTATGCCATTCATAAAAACAGTTACTTGCTGTAGTCAAACATAAATTAACTTTACATTTTTGACATATAATTTTTGGTGTGTTTGAACAACCCGGTTTCTTGCATCTACCTTTCTTTTCGTTATAAAATGGCCAATGAGAAATTTGGTCAAGTCTGACCTCCTTACATGGAATTGGACCCCAGGACCTCTTTTACTTTTCAGCAATTTGGTTTTCGATGTCGCTCAATCTTGGACGACCCTTACTTCTTACATGTTCACCTTTTTCACATAAAGTGTGTGCCAAGTTTGATTTAAACTGCAGAAGACTCATCTGCTTCTTTTTTTCCACTTGCAATGTGTCACAAACACGTCTATATAGTAACCAAGCATTTACAACTGCAAGATCAAGCAGATGAAAAAAAAATTTAAGTACCACTTTTTTTATCTTATCTCAGTCCTATACAGAGCAATTAGAGAATCTATTAGGTCTACGCTACCCATGATTTTATAATAATACTGGATGGCGTTGGGGCATTTTACATCAATTTTAGATTTTTGGTTCTTATCCCATCTTTTTACAGTGACTGTGGGTTACATCCCAACAAAGGAACTGAGTAAATGTACAGGTTTATTGTCGTACCACTTTATTGCAGTTAGACGCACCCCATCAAGATTTGCATGCTGCTTTTCCATGGTACCACGATCTTTATTTTTCATTTCTTTATCTTTTGAAAATACACAGCCTTGCAATCTGTTGTCACAAATAGTTCCAAGACAACTGATGCCAGATTTTTCCATTTCAACTTGCAGCTGAATACTGTTAAACCAATTATCAAAATACACCTTATGGTGCCTATTTTTGGGAACAATACTACAGAGTCGCAGAACAACATTTCCACTAATACCTACATTAGGTAATTCAATAGGGCTCTATTTTTCCCGTATATAACCCAGTTGTATACGATTCCATTTGAGCCACACAGAACGAAAGCCTTATATCCCCATTTCTTAGTTTTTTTTTGCATGTACTGCTTTATTGAATGTCTCCCCTTGAAAGGTATCATCTGCTCATCAACACAGACTTTTTCTTCCATCGGAATATTTTTAAAATTTTCAATTATTGCTTCTATGAAAGGTCTGATTTTATATATTTTATCTGTAGTATTTATGAATTCATTATTGTTGAAATGAATTCTGCTTTTTATTTCTTCCCAACGGTTCCTTGACATGCAGTCGGCAACCTGGGACACCCTAGTTTCCTTTTGCCAGCACATACGTGTTCTGGGCAGTCCATAAATGGATATAAAAAAAAATTGTACCAATAAACTTTTCCAATGCTATCACTGTAAGGCCTAGTGGTTTATTTACATTGATTTGGGTTGCATACAAGTTGCTTTGCCCTACCATATCTTCCAATATATTTCTTGTAATCCTTTTGTAAAAGTAAGACAAAGGTGTACCTGGCTCTAAAATATCTGGATCTGGCAGACTTCCTTTCCAAGCCTGAATGGGAATTGCAACCCGCGCACCAGATTTCCATTCAACTTCAATTTTACTTTTCTTATCCATCGGTATTTTTTACCACAGTATCTTCATATTCTTCAGAATTATCGTCACTTCCTACTGTTTCAAAATCTGGATTATAATCCTCATCGGCAACTGTTTCAGCAATAAGTTCATTTGTCTCTAGTGTTTCCATCAAGTCAGTAGAATCATAATTTGATACATGAACAGGTACTTCAATTTCATCATCGCTATTTTCTGATTCAGAATCTTCGTATTCTTCTGCATTTTTCAAACTTCTAACTAATACATCAGGAAATCGAACGTTATTCTTACTACGACCATAAAATATTTTAGTATCCATTTCTAAAAACACAAGAGCTTACGAATTAGGATGCCGTGACCCAGTGTGTATTTAAAGCAACATACCTGTTTTAGACCGCTCCAAATTTAATACAAACAAATAACAAGCCAAAATTTCTTAACCGCAATGGCAATACACTATATTTTATTGCACAATTTATTCCAAAGTGTAAACTGGTGAAATAATACGTTAAAAAACACCTGTTATTTCACTCACTTACAAAAATGGCTATGAGACTGCTGCCATCTGCAAATTATCCGAGAGATGGCTCCATAAGTCTATTCAGAGTAGTAGACATATGTTCACTGAAGGCAACATTGGGAAAATAATTCCTAAATATTGTGCAAGTTAGCTACAACTAACATAAATTTATTATGTTACCTTGAATACACATTGGGCCATGGAGGGTTAAGCAAAAAAAAATGAGAGCCAAGCTAAAAGTAGTAGTATATTTTTTCGATTATTAGCTTCCAAATGAGTAGGAATTAAGTAAATGGTCTAGGTCTTCGCAATTAATTTTTTTTGTGTGTGCGCCTGTGTTCATTACTGATAAAGTTTGGTATGTAGCACAATTGAGTTTGTATATGAAATAAAAATTTATTATCAGCAGAACAACACTTGTATTTTATTAAAAGAAAATTATTTCATTACATTATGACATTTTAATATTACAACCTGAGAACTTAAAAATTACTAAACAGTGTTACCACACTAACTTAACAAAGAATAGAAAATATTGTAGAATACCTTTGATTGTTTTATTCAACAATTACCTAGGTTTATATTTTTAAGCATCTTCCACCAATCTGACCTTGAAGTCATTTTTTCACACAATAATAATTACGTTACTGTTAAATAATATAGATTTATTTGGTAGGTGTCACTCGAGAGGTTGACATAAAAACATCTTCAAAAATTAAATTATTTTTTTATATACTAAATGACGTAATAGGAATGTAAAAAAAATGTAAAATATAAAGCTATTTTATATCAACGTTTCCTAATAATTTCATTTAATTATCTTCAATTGTTTTGAGAAAAATTAATTTTAAAATTGACTCTGGTAATATAGGGGATAGAGGTTTATTATATATTTTATTGAGCATTTCTAGTCATAAGTAACATTCATGTGAATGAATAGCCCAATAAGCCGCTGGGCCCAATTCCACATACTTAACCGGCGAGACTCTTTAACTTGACGGGTGCAAAGATCGCTTCTCCTTAGAAACCAAGATGAATAGACATACGTAACAAGTTTCTCTGCATTATTGCAATAACTTTGTGTGCAATGCATATAAAAATGTACATGTCTTACCAACTTATACAGCCGCCAAGTTAGATTTTAGTGGACTCTACCACAACTCTGATGTTCACCAATAAAATAGTATAAGTTAATTAACACTATAACAACATACAAGCTCAACACAATATCAATATAATAATTACATAATATAAACTCTGTAGCGGTGCACAGGCACTTTGCTAGTAATAAATCATTCACAACCATAGAGTTGGTCAAAAGACTTTAAGAAGTTAATAGAACAAACGAAAATTGTTTTAAAGTATCTAATTAAAGTAATAAAAATTTATTCATACATTTCCTCTACTTCATTAATTAAAGGATAATTCAGTGTCGTTAAAAAGCCACAGACCTGAAAAAATGTTGAAAAAAATTGCCTTACATTTTGTGGTATAAGTCGCAAGATTTGATACTCTAATTCGTCTAATTGCTCTTTCAACATAAATCCTGGCTCTAGAAATAGTTACAGTTTGCTTCGCTTCTTCTGGTGAAAACCGTGCCATCACCAAGAAAGATGGTATATTAAGTGACACACCAGGTGGCAACAGATCCGTTAATAAAAATCCTTTATCAGCTAATATTACATCTCCAGCCAAAAAAGTCGTAAGAACTCGACAATGTTTCACAATATTCTTATCTGATCTTATTCCTACATAGAGATTATTTAAAAATGTTTATCGTTCCATTAGGAGCAACACGTACCAGGCCTTTCAATGTCTTTCTGTGCTTATAACTACTGTAAGTATATTTCAGTTTGTCTAATTGTGATGTGACCTATGCGTAAATTTCTGTACAATCAATTACCATTTTACAATTTGTAAATGGTGAAAATGAACTGGGCATACAAGTTTTGTTTTTGTCTACTAGGCACTTTATTCTCTAAAAATTTTTTATATAAACATACGTGCGTCACATGTAGCCATGTTAAAACTATATTGGTTACAGTTGCATCTGAACGTCTAAGTCTTAAAGCTAGGGCTTTACGAATTATGTTTAATTTCAATTTCATTTCAAGTCATAAAAAACTGATCTATCCTAGAAATATTTACTACTGACCATCCGAGATAATACGGAAAACTTTGACCATCTAAATATTTGAACACCGTCATGAAAAGAACTTTATCTAAAATTTTTTTTTTAATTAATATTTGGGTACAAGTCTACATATAATAAAAGAGGTGGGGGCCCGCCAGGGAATTTGGTACCGGGGCCCATGATTTGATGTAGAGGGCCTGAGCAGCATTCCTAGTCATAAGCAACATTCATGTGAATGAATAGCTCAATAAGCCGCTGCACACTGGGCAATTTTCGACTTTTAGGTGAACAAAAATCTGTAAATTTCTAAATGAGCTCAAAATAGGTGGTACAAAACTTAAAAAATAGTAAAAAAACTCTAAGCCCAAAAGGGATGATTTTTGAAGGGGTTGAAAAATAAATTTGGGGTAAAACTTTGAAACATTCTGAAATACATTGTACATGTGAATAGACCAAAAATAGTAAACAAAATCTAACCACTAAGGTGTTTTAGGGGGTTGAAAAATGCATTTTGGGATAAAATTTTGAAACTTTTTGAGGGGGTTGGAAAATTTATGTCGATATAAAATTCTGAAACTTTGGGAATATGATAACATCGCACATGAGAATACATAAGAAATAGTAAACAAATTCTAAGTACTAAGGAGGAATTTTTGAGGGGTTGAGAGGAAATAAATTTAATTTAAAAATTGCACAATTGGATCTAATTAGAACGAGTAACGAAAATGTTTTCCATAACAAAATTAATAATATGGCTTATGTCGGGCTAAAAAGCTGTACAAGGTCGAGTAGGCACGAAAAATTCGGAATTCCACTTGAAGGGAGGCAATTTTAACAGGCACGGCATAGTTAGTCTAGTCGAGAAGTGAGTTTCCTGCCAATAATAGTTAGACTAAATTTAAAAATATGGGGTTTGGTTTATCGGATTCAGAATTAAATTCTGAGAATAGGGAATTTTTGAATTTTTTTGCCATTAAAAATTTCAATTATTATTAACAAAAAACGAAGAGAAAAAAAGATGGTCTCCGTTTTTTTGCAATAACTATGGAACTATTAAAGATAGCGCCAATATTAAAAAAGATCCTAAAAGAGGAGAAAATTTCACAAAAAAAAGTCCCGATTCCCGGAGTTGTAGCTCCATTATTTATAATTTTAATTTTACGTCGAAAATAGGGTTCCGCGCGGCCGTTGTGGCGCCGTCGCGTCGTCACCGAGCAAAGTGGACGTAAGAAAATAATTTTTTTTTAATATTTAATATAAATTTAAAAATCTGAAAAAATTATAGTCTCATCTAGACACTTGAAGGAATATAACCCCGATATAAAAAAAATTTTAAGTTGATTTTTGTTAAAGTTATTCAATTGTTAACTAACTAATTTTTTGTGTACTTTAGCTAATATAAAATCTGTTATTAAAGTTTAAATAATGTACCTAAAAATTTTTTTCTTCTCGTAGCCTATTCTTATTTACACAATCAACAAGATTCCGCAGTAAAAATTTACTAAAGTTTGTTTATTTGTTTATAATGATTTTTCTAAGTTAACAAAAAATGAAAAATCCGGAAAATGTTAATAAAAAATTTTTTTTTACAAAATCTATGTATTTAACTGTTTTTGTATCTATCAATTGCATTTAGCAGCTTTGCTGAAAAATTTTTTATGTCATTTGTTTATAAATTTTTTATAAACAAATAGACAACTTTAATATTTTTCAAAAATTTTTTTTTGCCATTATATTGTCACGGTGAAATAATGATTTAAAAAAAAAAAATTTTTTCTTAAAAAAATTTTTTAATTGTTTATAATCGTTTTTTTCATTTATCCAACCTTTGAATTATTAATTAAGAAATCGTTTTTTCTTTAAAAATCTTAATTTGTTATTTTAAACAGAATCATAGAAAAAAAAAATTTTTTTATTTACATTTTCATTGTTTATTTTATAAACAATTCGTTATAAACAAATTCTGACTTTCATATTATTTTTTTTCCGTTACTTTAAAAAATTATAAATACAGCAATGTGCATCAAAGTAATGAAAAAAATTTTCTTCTATTTTTTATTGAATTTTTTAATATTTCACCACTTCAAAGTTCAAGCGGTCACCGATTTTATTAACTTATAAATTGCTATAACTTCTTAACTATTGATGATACGGTCTTAGACATTCAAGACGATCTTTTAGATAATTGATTAATCTATTTAATTTACTTTTTACCGGCTCATTATCTCGAACGCTTCTATTTTTATAAGCATTTGTTTATAAAAAAATGAATTCTTTGCATCTTTAAATGCTTATATCTTTTTTATTATTAAAGTTACGGCTTTTGTTATTCAAGACAGTTTTGTTAAGGTATTAATAGACTATTCAAAAATAATTTTTTGAAATTTTTTATTTCATTTGTTTAACTTTTATTTGTAATTGTTTAAATTTATACAAGATTAGGCGTACTTTTTCTGCATTTTTTATCTTTTTTACCTAACTAACGTCGGTAATTTTTATATTTTAACATTTTTCAAAACTAGCTTAGGTAGAAAAAATAAAGATACTTACTTATTGTTGCCGTCATCGTTTATAATTGTATATTTTACATGCTCTATTGTTACTTACGTGCATTGAAAAGAAATTTCATGTTGTTCTAAGTAATTGCAATATAAAAAAAAACAAACAGTTTTACGAGAGGGATTTATAAATAAATTTTGAATATTAACTTAAGTTACATTTTTCCAAAAGTATTTATTGTTAAAAAATAAAAATAGAATGATTTTCATGCATAAAAATAATCAAATGAATAGTTCGTTTCTATCTTTTTTTATTATCTTCTTCTCCTTCTTTTCGTCGCTGGCTGTTCGTCTGAAGTCGATGGCTGGCTTGATAATATTTCAGGTGCAGCATGATATTGATCCTCTACATCATCGTCTTCATTATCATCATCACTACTATCACTGTCGGTACCATAAATGCCCTTCTTAATTTCTAAATAGCCCGGTTTGATTACATAATGATTTTCTTCTTCATCGTCATCAATGTCCGCCATTTCATCATTATCATCATCATCATCTTCATCGTTGGTTCTTACAACAATATCCGCTGCATTCAAGCAAACTTCACCCCGACAATTTTTACAGGCTCTGGTGCAACGCAGTCCTGCTTTCTTGCAGCCACAATTTTTACTACAGTTTGTAGTGGTGCAAGTGCAATGAACCATGGTCAAAAGCTCTGCAGGAGCTAAGGGATCTTCGGTCCGCACGGGAAGAAACATGGTCTCTGTCTTCTTCCATCCATACTTTTCAGGGTTGAAAACATTCCCCAACCACAGCTGGACTTGTAGAAATGTGCGTAGTGAATGTTGATAAGTTGCACCCGATGTGGGTGGCAGCAATGCTAAATTCAGGGCCGTAGATTTGCGAGCCACAACACCAAATCGGTCCACTCGACATTCATTAATAGTTGAGAGTTTAGAGCCATAAAACTGCAGCATAATACTTTCTCCGGCTTTCTTTATTTCTTCTCGCGAAGATTCTTTATTGTAAAATACTTCCGCTAGTTCTTGAGCTTCTAAATCAGTTTGTAATAATTTTAATAAAGTTTTTTTGCCTTTATGATAAACAGAACTAACAGTATCGCAGCCGGAGAATGCATGAGAAAACAATATAAATTTTTTGAACATGATATTTTCGTGGGACGATATTACATTTTCTGGTTGTTTCAAAATCTTAGGTTTCAACATGTCGACACGTTTTCCTTCAGGAGTTAAAGCTATTGTTAATACAGCGAGATCGACATCAGTACCAACCACTACGACTCTTTTATTTGTATTATTTGTTATCTCAATAGCTGTTTGTATGATTAATACATCTGCGTCTTCTGGAGCTTGGAAAACTGATAATTGGTGGCGTCCTTCTAAGAAAAAAATTAAATTTTCCACAAATCTTGATCTATTTTTATAATTAGATAAAAATAAATCTTTTTCTCGCGGTACTTTCATGTCTTGTGTAAAATTTATTTCAGGGGCAACTTTTTTATGAACCCGCCTGTATCTTTCATATGATTTAATTCCCATATTTGATAGATTGTAACCATCGAAAACTATCGTTGCATCCGAAGAGTAATGCTTTACAATGAATGATTCGTAGATTTCAAAAACCTCCTGAAATGTAGCAGTTTTGGGCCAGACCACTTTGTGAAGTAAATATCCCCCATCGATAACAAATCTTACGTCTGTGAAATCTTTTTTAGCGTATGCTGTGACGTTCAAATATTTATAAAGATCAGATTTGTTGCTTTCTCTCATTATCCCGCTGTCATTAAAAAGTGCCATGGGGTACGGTGATAACTCAAAAGAAATAGCGTCTTTCATCAAGTCCTTTCGGTCTACAAGACTCGCAGCAATTTTTTGAAACAGTAATGTTGTATTAATTGGAACTTTTTCATTACCCACTTCCATTACAGGTGTAGTTGCAATTAAAGTCTTAACACAGTTCAACTTGCTGTGTTTGTAAGTTTCTGCATCTACACCAACCATTTTTACCATACTTTTTAAACCTTTCTCAAAAGCTCGATGACAGTCTATACTTTCATCTCCAACTAATCCGGTAGATAAAGATATCAGCTTGTCTGGTCGATGCTCAAATATACCGTGGTCATCCAGCCAGTATTTAAAGACTTCAATGTCTTCTTTATCTTTTTTTTGTCGCGTGGAAGTCAATTCAACGTGTTGGTCTGATGATGCACTTCTGCAATTGGCAATTTGCTCCAATTGATCAAGGATATCAAAAGCGTAAGGCATACCTAATATAAAACGAGAAACAACACTGTCTGTCATAGTTCGACCATGTTTTGTACCTTCCTTTCCAGTCCCGAAAAATCGCATCGCTGTTTGTTCTATTGTCATGTCAGACCATACACCAGACCATGGTTTATTGGTCCTTCTGATTGTAAACAAGCCGTTATCCGTAAATTTTAGATATTCATCAGGATCCATAACGTTGCCTAAATTTTTCATGTCCTGTAAATAAATTTGGGCACCTTTTATATAATTGAAATGACCTGCTGCGTGAAATACTGGCAACATCTCACGAACACACAACAAATGGAGGTTCCAATTTCCATTCCTTTCAGCTTCAATAAACTGTATTGCTATCATTACCATATGGAAGTACTGGAGCCATAGTTCAGCTGTTGGACCTCGTGATTTTAGTGTTTCTAAAGCACTTGTAAATAAATTAAACATAGCCTTACAATCATCGTTCTCGTTGATAGAATTCAAGGATGGAGGATTATCTTTGAAATCTTGTAACAAACTGGACAGTTTGCTTTTTTTCTCATTAATAATACGTTGAACACTCATAGTTGACGGTGCGGCTCTGCGAGGATCATAACTTTTTATCCCTGTTATACTAGTATGATTATTGATATTTTCTTCCGACTCTGCAGTTTTTACAATTAACTCACCGATTGCAGTTGCTGCTAGAATATGTGCTCGGATAGCTCTAGAATACGCGGTACAATTGAGCAATTTTTCCACAGAGTTTGTAGCAAAAACAGTGCCAAATAGTTCTTTAATGCCGGAACCACCCATGATGGTCCCGACAGCTTTTAAATACGACATAAGGAGGTGGAACCCACCCAAACGAAGCTGCACATTTTTTAATTCTTCGTCTTGAGTATTGCAAAGAATCTGCTTTGCTTTAAGAGGACAATCTACGGTAAGACAAAACATATTTTCATTGATATATATGAAAAAGTTATATACGGGTGGGCGTGCACCTTTGACCAATGAAATATGCCGACCAAGTAAAAAGGCGGAGAATAACATATTGTGTAATATATAAGAGAAATAGTTCAAATATATTTCTGTCGTACAGAGTCGAATTTCGCGTTGGGTGCACAAGAATTTTTATTTAAAGTAATTTGAGTAGGAAAACTGAATGCGGTTGTAGTGATTCCTTAGGCAGTGGTTTTTAATTAAAAGAAAAAACTATCTGTAGGTACATAATGTATATTTACAGTGTACAGGGTGTCCTAGTTAACGTGTTATGTCCGATTTTCTCGGTAGTTTTTGAGATAAGTATTTTTTTTTTTTTTTCGGGGAATCTATGCCGCTAAGAAACATATAATTGAACATCAAAGAAGAATTGATCGGATTATTTATGTTCTTAATTGACTATTAAAGCATTAAAGGAAAGTAAAAAAAGGCATGTAAATTTTAAATATCACTTCCGGTTTACATGGCAATGGCGTTCTTTTTCTTGAAAATAGAATATTGATTACTTCCACATCCAGTGGTAGTATAGTAACAAAAAAAATTTTTGAAAATTTTTATTGTTCAAATAGGCTTAGACTGTCATGAAAGGTCGACATTTTAAGTTTGAGCGAAAAAAAATTTCTGCCTGTCTGTCTAACTTTTTTGTGCGCACGATTACTCTGGAACCGTTTAAGATATTGACTTGAAATTTGGTACACTTATGTACTTTAACGGGATCTGGAACTAGATTATATTTTCATCTTATTCCATCGAAGGGTTGGGTTGTAAATTGGGGTAAATGGGGAGGTAAACAGGTAAATCAAGCAGGTAGGAGTCCGTAAAATTGGTATTTAGTATATATAAGAGAAGCTAGGGTCTCGAAAAAATTTTTGACATTAGCTACCCCCATTACCACCCCTACCCCACTTTTTAAGGGGACGAAAAAAAAGTGTGATTTAGTGTATGTACAAGAACCAAAAACCTCAAAATATTTTTTTACTTCATAGGCCAAGAATTTTTATTGAAAAATTACCAAAAATCCTCGTTATGTTGGGGTGATGCCTATTACGAATAACTGGCAAAATAAGGATACATATATTACTTCAACATCCAGTGGAAGTATAGTAACGACAAAAAAATTTTTTTTAAATTTTTATTGTTCAAATAGGCTTAGAATGTCATGAAACGTCGAGATTTTAAGTTTGAGCAAAAAAAATTCTGTCTGTCTGTCGGTCTAACTTTTTTTTTGTGCGCACGTTTACTCTGGAACCGTTTGAGATACTGACTTGAAATTTAGTACACTTATGTACTTTAACGAGATCTAGAACTAGATTATATTTTCATCCTGTTCCGTCGAAGAGTTGGGGGTAAATTGGGGTAAATTTGGGGTAAATAGGTAAATCAAGCAGGTAAGAGTTCATAAAATTGGTATTTACTATATACAAGAGAAGCTAAGGTCTCAAAAAAAAATTTGACATTAGCCCCCACCCCATTATTAAAGGGGATGAAAAAAAATTTAATTTAGTGTGTGTACAAGAACTAGAAACCTCAAAATATTTTTTTACCTTATCCACCCCCACTACCACCCTCTATCACCACCCTCACCCTATTACCGATGTGGGGTATCGTTTTATGGGTTTTTGAGGTAGAGAATTTCAAATATTATATTATTAAACAATTATTTCCACATACAACATTTTTTCGTTGTGAGTGACTTGGATAGAAAATCTGGATGTGGAAGTTGGGCAGCGGTTTTTTTTATTGTTAAATTAGTGTACAATATCGATAATTCTATCATTCCCAATTGAAATTAAAATTTTGTGGACATGCCTATTGAAAGTCGCATTTCGGAGATATGAACTTTACTTTGCTTTTTTTTAAAGGAACACTCCATATATGTACCATTTGAAACGCCATAAAAAAAGCTTTGTATTTATAATATAATACATGGTACTTATCTTAAACAAATTTTGTCTAATTTACTATAAATTTACAATTTATCAAATTAGCCATGGAAAACAAAAGTATGTAAATTGAAATAAACAATATGTTAGTTCTGTCTAATTTCACTTTATTTTAAATAAAATGGAGAATTTCAATAATTGATACGGTGTGTTTCACTTGAAATGGTAACACCCCAATAACTTTATTTTTTTTCCGATTTGAATCGCATTTTACTTAAGTATAGAACAAACTAGTATCTACTTATGATCAGAAAAACATTCGCCTCCTACGGTACCAAAGCCACCTGCGGTACCAAAATATGTGGAGAAAATCGGAAAATCATATTAGGCATTTTTTTATCGGAAAATTTTGTTAATAAAACTTGTTCAGAATTGTCCAAAATGGCCAAAATTTAATCAAAATTAAAAAATGAAAAACTTGAAATTTAAAAAATTTTGAAAATAATTAGGTATTTAAAAAAAAACTGTTTTACAACTACCTGCAGCTTGGGTTTAATTTCAAACAAAATTGTCATAGTACAGTTTTCTAAACGAAAAAACCCATTCAAATGATATTTTCGGACTTAGACATTATTTTAATAAAAATTTATATATTTTTTTTTATTAAATTTTGGACTTAAGTTTTCTGAACAATTCTTTCATTAACAAAATTTTCCAATAAAAATATGCCTAATATGATTTTTTGATTTTATCCGCATATTTTGGTACCGCAGGTGGCTTTGCATTTGTAGGACGTGAATTTTTTTCTGGTAATAAGTAGATCCTAATTTGTTCCATAAGTAAAATTAGATTCAAATCGGAAAAAAAATTTAAAAAGTGAAACAGACTGTATATATTTTTCGGACTACCATGACTTAATGTAAGAAAATATAAAACTTAATATCTACTATAGTTTTTAAGAAAAATACTGGGTCATATATCATTGAAAAGATTTTTCTATGGCCTTTCAAATGGTGTAAAAATATATGGGGGTGTTCTATTTAAAAAAAACCCTGCCCAAGGAATCACTACTTCCGCATCCAGATTTTCGATCCAACTCATTCACAACGAAAAAATTTAGTAATGGGGTGGGGGTGGCTAATGCCAAACATTTTTTGAGACCTTAGCTTCTCTTGTATATACTAAATACCAATTTTCTGGACTATTAGCTGCTTGATTTAGCTGGTTACCCCAAATTTACCCCAATTTACCCCCCAACCCTCTGACGGAACAAAATGAAAATATAATCTAGTTCCAGATCTCGTTAAAGTACATTTGTGTACCAAATTTCAAGTCAATATCTTAAACGGTTACAGAGTAAACGTGCGCACAAAAAAGTTACAGACCGACAGACAGAAATTTTTTTTTCGCTCAAACTTAAAATCTCGACGTTTCATGACATTCTGAGCCTATTTGAACAATAAAAGTTTTAAAAAATTTTTTTGTCGTTACTATACTTCCACTGGATGTGGAAGTAAAACCAAGGTAAAGCTCATATCTCCGAAATTCGACTTGTTTGAATTGTTTTGCTGAAATGATGTTTGGAAAATACATGTGATATCTCATAACTTTTATTTTTGAACGTATTTACGTAACTCCAAAAATAAAGAAGTTAAATGAGGTTCTAACGTTTGCACAACCACCCTGTACTGTTGACTATAATAAGGAACTTTAGTCTAGTTATTATAAAAAACACGTTCTCAAATAAATTAAACATGTTCTGATAGAACATATTAATAATAATATTTTTTTGTTTTTGTGTCTTTGGTGTTTTTCAAAAAAATTGCCGCGCTTGGATTTTACCCTATAGCCCCCCCCCCCCCTAAATCCGCCACTGACTGCGCTCCGTCAGAAACCCTAAAATACCTATATGCATGTTTGGAGCATATTTAATGTCCGATATATCAAAAAATATTACAGCTAGATCCTTATATGTTTGAAATCAGGGATAAAGGATCTAAAAGAATATGTAAAAATATACAGGGTTTTTCATTTAAAAAGCAACCTTCATTGTTATATCACGTGACATATCCAAGCAATTGTTTTTTAATTGCATTTAAAAAAATATGTATACAACCTTACAACTCTTATACGAAACTTTTTTTTGTCTCCAATAATAACATAAATAAAGGGGGGTCAAAATATAGTTATAATTCGTCCGCTGTCTTGGATTCCTAAATTTTTACCAAAAATTCGTAACCCGCATCCCGAAAATCCCCAGATATCGATTTTCATTCGAATAGGATCACAGATGACAAAATTCATCCGCCATCTTGGTTTCCTAAATTTTGACCAAAAATTCGTAACCCGCATCCCCGAAAACCCCCAGACATCGATTTTCAGCCAAATAGGACCATAGATGACGAAATTCGTCCGCCATCTTGGAGTCCTAAATTTTGATCAAAAATTCGTAACCCGCATCCCCGAAAACCCCTAGATATCGATTTTCAGCCAAATAGGACCATAGGTGACGAAATTCGTCCGCCATCTTGGATTCCTAAATTTTGATCAAAAATTCGTAACCCGCATCCCCGAAAACCCCCAGATATCGATTTTCAGTCGAATAGGACTATAGATCGCGAAATTCGTCCGCCATCTTAGATTCCTAAATTTTGACCAAAAATTCGTAACCCGGATCCCCGAAAACCCTCCGATATCGATTTTTAGTCAAATAGGACCATAGATGACGAAATTCGTCCGCCATCTTGGAGTCCTAAATTTTGATCAAAAATTCATAACCCGCATCCCCGAAAACCCCCAGATATCGATTTTCAGTCGAATAGGTCCATAGATGACGAAATTCGTCCGCCATCTTGGATTCCTAAATTTTGACCAAAAATTCGTAACCCGCATCCCCGAAAACCCTCCGATATCGATTTTTAGTCAAATAGGACCATAGATGACGAAATTCGTCCGCCATCTTGGAGTCCTAAATTTTGATCAAAAATTCATAACCCGCATCCCCGAAAACCCCCAGATATCGATTTTCAGTCGAATAGGTCCATAGATGACGAAATTCGTCCGCCATCTTGGATTCCTAAATTTTGACCAAAAATTCGTAACCCGCATCCCCGAAAACCCTCCGATATCGATTTTTAGTCAAATAGGACCATAGATGACGAAATTCGTCCGCCATCTTGGAGTCCTAAATTTTGATCAAAAATTCATAACCCGCATCCCCGAAAACCCCCAGATATCGATTTTCAGTCGAATAGGTCCATAGGTGACGAAATTCGTCCGCCATCTTGGATTCCTAAATTTTGACCAAAAATTCGTTAACCGCATCCTCGAAAACCCCCAGATATCGATTTTCAGTCGAATAGGATCGTAGATGACGAAATTCGTCCGTCATTTTGTATTCCTAAATATCTTAGCAGTATGAGATTCCTCGGAAAACCTACGTCAGATTGGATTTTGAACCATAAACTTATCTCAGAAACTACCGAGAAAACCCAGCATAGCGCGTTGACAGGGACACCCTGTACATTTTGCTTGGTAATAATTTCGAATAAATTGGTTTCTGACCTAACTAAAAACCGCATTCAAATTTTCATAATAAAATTTGTAGGAGTGTTTATACAAAACGGTCCTCTCTATTTGGCACCTTTTATTTATGTATTAACATTTTCAAGAATTTCATCTATTAAGTAATTCCTGTAAGATAAAATAATTTATAAATAAATTTAAGATATTACCAGAACTCCTAAATGCTTCCCTGGCAAGCATTCATTCGTGTCAGGTCTCCATGACAACAAGTACCTCCCTAAAGTCTGAGAGCGTGTAAAGCTATGCGAATGCCGAGGCGAGTGCCATCTATTGACGGCAAAATTGGAAACTATTTATTGAATCTATGTTTGAAAATTAAGAGGTTATATTTTATCCACGTAATTAATTATGGACTATCTAGGTCGTCACGATTTAGTTTTTTGTAAATTCCAATTTTTCGACGTCCATTTTTTCGTTGATCACGTGTTTTTGACTAAAACAAAAAAATAAAAACGTGACGAACTAGAATATATATTTTAATACATACGTACAAAATTTGAAGTTTCTATCTTCAAAAATAAGCCGAATAATTCGTTTCTTCATTTCACTGACCGCAGATTATACTCTTAATCCATAGTGCATAGTCAAACGTAACAAAGCATGTATTCATTTGAATTTGCTTAGCATGATTTGCCGCAAAGTGCAATGCTGTGTAAATTGTTTGAGGATTGGACGGGTCTTGGTCGATGATTGGCAAAATGAGTATTCGCGATACGCTATATTCTATTTTATGGGAAACTTTTTCTAAAAAACCTCGTAGACTTGGCAAGTTCCATACTTGTAAATACCGACCCCATATGTAAGTCGTGTATACTGGTGATAAGCCCGGTTCAATGTTGCTAAATTTATATTTCTGAACATCTTCATATACTACTGACTTTAATGAACTGCCACAATCATGGTATATTTTCAGCGGAACATTACCAAAAGAAGCAACTTCAGCGGCGCGAGGTAACTTCTGTAACTTAGGTACCGGACTATCAGTCCCTAAAGCAGATGGAGGATGAAGTGCTGCAATTCCAGCAGCTACATGTATCGTATTTTTACCGTCCAGTGTTTGTGCGTTGTGATCGGCGTTGTCATACACATATTGAGCAAAAACAGGAGGTGTTATCGTTGTTACTTCTGCTTTTATAGCTGATATTTCGTGCAAGGCGACATCATAATACGAAGCACACACTCCTAAATTGGAAAGAAGATTAACGATGAGCTTAGAACCACTTTTACGATTTACATAAAGACCTGTAGCATGATGTAGAGTTGAAATAAATGATTTGGGACGGAGCGCGCAAATAATGGAATGAGCTATATAATTTTTTTTCAATTCCATTTTCTTCCGGTTATCATCGTACGATGCAAACTCGTCAGATTTATGTTGATCTAAAAAAAAAAAAAGTAAACAAATTAAGCTATTAAATTGCAAAAAATAAAGTTAAGCCGTAGGTTATAATTCAGACATACCTTCAAGTATTGGATCCTCGTCTACAGATGACTCAATATTCATTGAATTATCTTTATCGAATTTTTTTTTCTTCTTAGAAAATTTATCAAGCATTAGTTCACTCAGAAAAATATTCAAATAATTTGGAATAACTTCTTCCACATTTTCAAGAAAATTTACTGATGAAGGATAACTTTTATTATCGTAACTAACACTCTTCATTTGCCTCCGTACTAATTCTGCTGCTGTTTTAATTATCCTAATTTTTTCATCTACTTTTTTCTCTTCTCTAACTAAATACCAGAACTCATCTACAGGAAATGATCTAGTACCAGAATAACAGATCGTAGTATCTTTTCTAGGACGTGTTATAATAGTGATATCATCACCGTATTTTATTTGCAAGTATTTCAATACAGTTTGATCGGATAGCTCTTTTTTCCCAACTGTTTGTAATTCTTGCAAAGAAAATTGACATTCTTCATGGTTTTCTATGTAATTATAAATTAACTGCATTGTATTTTCTACTCGTGGATCCGGAATATCAGATGAGGAAGATGCTCGCGGAATGTATACAAACTTCTTAAAACAATTCGTATGATATCGAGCTTGAACATCGACTAAAGATGGTACTGTACCAATGACAGCAATTACATTCGCTGCTAGGTCATCATTCCGTTCTTCAGCTATTTCCAACAATTTATTTTTCATTGATTCTGCAGCAATGACATGTTTTTCACCACTAACTTTAGCGTAGCTTTTCTGACAGAACAAACATAAAGATTTAAAATCAAAACTATCAGTAGAACTAGCTCGTGAGGACCGTCCTGATAGTGGAGAATCGACACTTTCTGGTAGTTTATAGACTCCAGTCGAATAATCAAGATGGCAACGATCGTGGAGACGGATTTCATTTTTTTCATTTACGAGTTTCCACTTATCATCATTGTAAGTTTTACTTTTATTCAACAACGTTTGTATACCTCTTTTTTTACAGTTTTAAGAGCACCGAAATTTAAAGTTTTTCCACACACTATACACAACTTCGTAATGTCCATATTTATAAGAATAAAGAAGACAACAATAAATTTAAATTGAAGTAATTATCACAAATTAAATAGTTTAAATTATTAAATAATACGAATCTCGATACATAATACACACGGCTTTATAGAGCAACGGTTCACAACTAAATGACAGACGCACCACGTTAAAGGAACCACGAAACCGGTCCAGGTATAAAATTTAACAAAAGAAATATAGCCTTGACAAACGGCAGCTGTAAATTGTCAGATGTATATAGGTATACATAAATGTATACATGTGACTATTTGTAGTATATGTAAATATGAATATAACGTGAAAAATGCAGAAAAAGTACGCCTAATCTTGTATAAATTTAAACAATTACAAATAAAAGTTAAACAAATGAAATAAAAAATTTCAAAAAATTATTTTTGAATAGTCTATTAATACCTTAACAAAACTGTCTTGAATAACAAAAGCCGTAACTTTAATAATAAAAAAGATATAAGCATTTAAAGATGCAAAGAATTCATTTTTTTATAAACAAATGCTTATAAAAATAGAAGCGTTCGAGATAATGAGCCGGTAAAAAGTAAATTAAATAGATTAATCAATTATCTAAAAGATCGTCTTGAATGTCTAAGACCGTATCATCAATAGTTAAGAAGTTATAGCAATTTATAAGTTAATAAAATCGGTGACCGCTTGAACTTTGAAGTGGTGAAATATTAAAAAATTCAATAAAAAATAGAAGAAAATTTTTTTCATTACTTTGATGCACATTGCTGTATTTATAATTTTTTAAAGTAACGGAAAAAAAATAATATGAAAGTCAGAATTTGTTTATAACGAATTGTTTATAAAATAAACAATGAAAATGTAAATAAAAAAATTTTTTTTTTCTATGATTCTGTTTAAAATAACAAATTAAGATTTTTAAAGAAAAAACGATTTCTTAATTAATAATTCAAAGGTTGGATAAATGAAAAAAACGATTATAAACAATTAAAAAATTTTTTTAAGAAAAAATTTTTTTTTTTAAAAATCATTATTTCACCGTGACAATATAATGGCAAAAAAAAATTTTTGAAAAATAATAAAGTTGTCTATTTGTTTATAAAAAATTTATAAACAAATGACATAAAAAATTTTTCAGCAAAGCTGCTAAATGCAATTGATAGATACAAAAACAGTTAAATACATAGATTTTGTAAAAAAAAATTTTTTATTAACATTTTCCGGATTTTTCATTTTTTGTTAACTTAGAAAAATCATTATAAACAAATAAACAAACTTTAGTAAATTTTTACTGCGGAATCTTGTTGATTGTGTAAATAAGAATAGGCTACGAGAAGAAAAAAATTTTTAGGTACATTATTTAAACTTTAATAACAGATTTTATATTAGCTAAAGTACACAAAAAATTAGTTAGTTAACAATTGAATAACTTTAACAAAAATCAACTTAAAATTTTTTTTATATCGGGGTTATATTCCTTCAAGTGTCTAGATGAGACTATAATTTTTTCAGATTTTTAAATTTATATTAAATATTAAAAAAAAATTATTTTCTTACGTCCACTTTGCTCGGTGACGACGCGACGGCGCCACAACGGCCGCGCGGAACCCTATTTTCGACGTAAAATTAAAATTATAAATAATGGAGCTACAACTCCGGGAATCGGGACTTTTTTTTGTGAAATTTTCTCCTCTTTTAGGATCTTTTTTAATATTGGCGCTATCTTTAATAGTTCCATAGTTATTGCAAAAAAACGGAGACCATCTTTTTTTCTCTTCGTTTTTTGTTAATAATAATTGAAATTTTTAATGGCAAAAAAATTCAAAAATTCCCTATTCTCAGAATTTAATTCTGAATCCGATAAACCAAACCCCATATTTTTAAATTTAGTCTAACTATTATTGGCAGGAAACTCACTTCTCGACTAGACTAAGTTGTGAAACATTAAAAGAAAATTATTTTGACATCGTCACTTAGTAACACTGAAATTATTACACTGAACTGAATTTGAATTACACTAAAATTATTCTGAATCAACATGTGCCATATTTTCGAACAAATCAGTGCAGTCCATTGCAGTTGCGTTTATGAAGTCCGGAATATGTAACATCTTAATGACATCTTGCGGAAAAGGTTTCGTTGGTGTTTGTCGGCTAAATGAAATTATAGGGTCTGTAGATATGAGCATCCTTTTCAAAATATCCTTATTAGTTGAAGTTTTTCTTGAGTGAAGCAATCTTATGCACTTATAATCTTTATGGCTGGCCTCCAAGACATCTTCAGGTAGCTGTCCCGCGGGTAAAGGTAGTTCTTCCCTATTGACAGTAAGGGGTGGTGTGGTGAGAACGGTTTCGTCGCGACTACCTGTAAACAAAGGCTCTATATAAAAAAAGGATCATTTGGCAAAGCTGTATTTTTCTGTGCTTGACCTTCAAGTTCCAAACTAACTTACAAAAGAAGAACGTAGCGGTACTCGGTGAAACTTTTTGTATCCTCCAAACAATATCATTAGTTATTAAAATTATGTACTTAAATTGAGGCTTAGAAATTCAACGATTTCTCTGTAACAGCTTTTACGGTAATCGATGTAACAATACAAAGAGGACATACATACCTCCAGCTGCACAATCCATATCGAAATATTGTTGATACTTTAAACAAACAGATAAAAATATACAAGTTATTGCGTCGATGTTTTGGGCACAACTGATTCAAGCGCAGTCTACAGGAGGAAGGATCACGTTAGGGCCGCCATTGCGCATTTATTATTACGAATATTTTTATTATACAGAGTGCCTCATTTATTATTATTAATAATAAAAGTTGTCTTTATTAGAAAACTAAAAAACAATTTCCTTTATTAATTTACATAAAAGCATAGTTTCGCTTAACTGCTACATATTTTACCAATTATAATCTTAAAAACTTAACGAGAGAAATACTTGTACTTAGTAGATATAGATACTTATATAACACTAATGAAAAGAGTTATTAAATAACGGTGACAATAATAAAAAAGCGACTAATAAATAAATAACAAAGTTACGTATAGTTACATGTTACATGCAATATAAAATAAATTGTGTCGATAAACCTGTAAAACACACCTGTTACATTTTTAATTTTTATCTGATTTAAGTTTATCTCAAAAGCATCAGTTGTTAAGATCTTCTTAGGACCACAAAATCAATTACCTTCTTTAAATGTAAGGTCTATGATGCAAGATTGAATGAAAAGTCCAAAGAAAACATATTAGGTACCGTAGAGCGGGGTTACTTTGCCGCGATTTTGAGACATTCAGTTTAATAACTTTTTTTTTCTTCAAGCATAGAGAGTTGTCTCAAATATATGTAAAATTTTCATGTTTACTCTTTTGATTAACGGTATTCCCTTGGGTCAAAAATTTTTCATTCACCTATATTTTTTTACCTAAAGTTTGTGTAAAGTCGCCATGAAAACAGGGTCACTTTACATCAGGCATTGGTGTCTTTACACAAAATAAGTGTTTTTTAAAAGTTGTGGGTACTTGCTTGGAATTTTTTTGAATTTTTTCAACTATTAAAACATTGTTAAAATACATTTTAAACTTTATTAAAATATTGTAACCAAAAATGTTTCTATAACAAAAAAATTAAACTTCAATAACTAAAAATAAAAAGAATATTTTTAAAATAAAAACACAAAGACAGGGTACAGAAACAGTACAAAATTCTTATGACTTAAAGATGATACTTTTGTGTATCGATATTAAATGTGTAGAGTCCCCTTTTAATAAAAGGCTCATTCAAGTATTAAAGAATATCATCTTCATTCTGAATTGATATATCATCTTCCTGGGGAAAAACAACAAGACTAACAAGACAACCAGCTAGGTTTTTTTGTGTGCTGTTTACCCCACTGCACCTTACGTATTATGATATTTTTTAAGTAAATCGTTAAATGCTATTTTATCATGTCTACTTCCTAGGAAACTGAATTTTGAGACTACTTCGTTTGGAAGGAGAAGTTTCAAAATTGTATTTGTTTTTTGAAATAACGTCTCTGCCACCTAGCGTAGCAAAATAGGATGGCTTCAACAAGACAATATAAATAATTTTGTTTTGTTTATTTTAATTAGCATGCAAGATTGTGACTTACCACAGCATTCAAATTTTCGGCCTTGCTTAGATATTCTTCAATTTTATTTAAGTCTTCTAATTTCAAAATCGGTAACGTCACTGGCAAATCTACGGGTATATCAATTTATACATTGGTGTATGCAATATTTCTGGTTTTTAATAACTTCAATATCTGTTCCTTAATACGAATTAGTAAAGCCAGGAGTTTCTTATTCAAATCTTTGCAACAAAAAGTATAGAAAAAGTAATATTTGCTAAAAAAAAAAAAAACTAACCAGGTTCTTCTCTATTAATTATTAGAATAGGAGTTGAGGATTGTGTCCTTGTTGGTATACATGTACATCCAATTTACTGCTCTTCAGATTTGCCTCAGTTGAGTTTTTCAGTTGTTGGATCGTAAAAGCTTCACCATTAACAAATAACGTATTATTTTTTACAAACTCGTTCTGATTTTTTTGTCTGACCTCTTTTTGTTGTTTATACAAAAATTTTCTGTCTTCTCGATCTCCTAGATAAAGATCATCCGCAATAGACACGTTTGTGCTTTTAAAGTTACGTATATTCGTGAATAATGAGGTAGGATATAAACTCAATAAAAATTGTGCTCTTTTTGCCTATTCTGAATATATTGTTTACGACAGATTCATACAGGTTTACATTTAACGTATCATTTAGAAAATTTATTACATATGTGATAATACCTTGATCAGCCTAGTGAAAGTCCCAATATTACGATCTTGTTTCTTCTAATACGTCTCTCGGTCGAGAGTATTCTGGTTTCAAGATCCCTGTATTTGTTTTCATATACTGCACATATTTCTCTCTTGAGCTTATCAGTGTTTGTATTTATCAATAATTCCAACTTTTTATATAACATATCAGTAGATACATTTGGTTCTATGTTAATGTGCACTTCGTGGAGTTATACCAAAACTCAGCCAAGATGATAAATTAAAAGGTTATAAATTAAAACTAATGGTACCAGTTTCACATTATTGTCATAGAAAGTAAGTTCTGTATGTCAATGGAAATACCTACATAAAATAATATATGATAAAAATAAATGTTCTACCAACTTTAGTAGATCTGTAATTAAAAATGATTATTTAGACTTGGTATTCTGAAACTAATTTTTATTGTTTCATGTAACTAAAGTTGGTAAATCGTATTTTATTCTACTGGATAGACCTTGAAACATGACATGAAATGTAAAAAAATCCGCTGTAATTAGCTCGTGTTGACTACAGGAGAATAATTTCTGGAAATTTTACTGTTGCCAACGATAACGATAAAAAAAGCATATGATTGGTTAGAAAACATGGGTGTTTTTTGCCAAAATTACATAGTAGTCTATTTGTTATTTACCTATCTATATAATTTCTACCATAATGTTCATCTTTAGACCATTTGGTTAAATACTTTTTTGATAATTTTTGACCATTATATCCCTTTTATGTGGGATACTGGAACTATTTCCTTGATGTTGTCCTTGAGATAACATACACATATTGGGTTTCTATTAAGAATTATTACTGCCATTCTACAAAAACGACTTTAAATTTTAATTTGAGGTGATTTATTTAAATTTCTTCAGGCTTAAAAATAGATAATCTAGTAGTACACTACAGTGGCATTCATCGTGTCATGTGCTATCATGCCCAACAAAATAACTACCCATCAGTCAATATATTTGATTTATATACCGTGAGAACATTGTTTACTAATTATATTGTATACTATTGGTTTAGATCTAAAAAATAGTTAGTGACAATTAGATTAAATTTAACTAAGTAATGCAATATTTACTAAAATTACTGCAAAAATTTCAGAAATTCGAAATTCAAAGTTAACTTACATGTTATTGTATTATACTTATTGTACATTTGGAGTCAATTATAAATATTTAAAGTGAAAGTCCTTACTCGTTGACTTAACCGCCCCTTCTATTTAAAAATTGTGATAAAAACAAACGTCATTACTCTTCACTTTTACGAAAAAAAAAACAGAATTTCCTATCAAAAGTCTTTGTTACAATTCATTTTTTTGCTCAAAGAATCATATAGGAAGATTACATGTTTGTTTAGAGAGAAAATGAACGTCTTTTAGAACTTCTCTCAAAATTTAAAGTGAAAATTCGGAAAATTGTGAGAAAATCAACATTGAAAGAGTTTCGAATTCCATTTTTTTTTTGTCAAAATGTCATTTTCGGGTCTAATTTTATTACAAACCAAATGTAAAATTGTTTATCTACTCTTATTATATTATATAGTAATTAAGGAACTGCTTTTGAACATTTGATAGTATTGTATTGCTCTCCGGTTGGCCAACGACATGGAGGCGCCATTTTGTAAGATGGCCGATCTCATTGAGGCGCCATTTTGTAAAATGTCCTCGTAGCTACTCACTTTACTAAAAATACTGGCAAAAAAGATAAACTCCTAAAATAAAATGCTAAACGGCTACAAAATGGCAGTAGCAGTAATAATAAAATTTAATAAATGCTACTTGGACCAAAAAAAAAACTAATCTAATTGGGGTGGCCCAAAAGGTACATGAGCCAAAAACAAGGCCCACCACAAAATAGATTAGGCCACGGCTAGTCGAGGCGAGGGCGTGAATCAGGGTTAGGACCTGGTCAATAATATGGCTAAAAAACAAATAGTGGTACACAAAATCTCAAAAGCTCTGCGGGCGCCAGGTCCTTTAGGAAGACCGTGAAATAGGAAAATATACAGTACAACAAATATTAAAACACGAACATAATAATAGTATCGATTTAATATCGAATGAAAATAATGTACAAGTTTCGATTTACAATCGAAATAGATAGACAATGATAGGTTTAAGTTAGTGTTATGAATTATACAATGCAGGTTGTTTCAAGCAATAAACGCGATCAACAACAAGCTCTAGCGATGGTGGTTCAACCACAAAGATCATATTACAAAATCAAATTATTCTACCCAATATCAGAAACTCAGTGTTTCTATTCATAAAAAACAATACTCAATCACTATTACTTTATTCCACGACAAAATTATTAAAGTTTATCGCAATAAAGGACTGAAATCTTGAGTTAACGAGTGAAATAAACACATTTACTCGGTTTCACAGAATAGCAAATAATTTACACCACAAAGTGATAACAAACGTGGCTGAGATATAATCAAAACTTCAAGTACTGAAAATAGTTTCGAATTAGGCATGTTTGACAGAGATCATAAAAAAATATCTCTATAAAGGAAAGGGTTGATTAGCGTATAGTCACTGGCAAAAGAATTACAACGTTATAGATAGATAATGCAGCTTGATTACAGAGCAAACGAACACTACTGTAAAAATAACAATTAAGTAGATGATTTAATTTAAACGGTTTGTTACTTGATACCTTAAAATTTACGCAATAACTATAACTACAATAAATTACGTAATAACCACAAATCTACAATAAGTTACGCAAATAAATATAAATCGACAATAAATTTATCAATGACAAACACGTAACAACTAGTTAAAATGTATAACTAACGACATTAACTTAATCTACTAGATAAACCATACGGTAAAAATTACGAAATGTGACCCCACGGCCCTAAAACATAACAGGGTTAAAATTGGTATCAACCAAAAGATATAGAAACAGGGAGTGGGCGCAAAAGGCGTCAAATTCCACCCCTTTGGCTTTGTGTCAGTACGTGGCACAAACCATGAAAGCTTTCACCAATGGTACTCAATACCACAACGTGACTCTAAACGCACTGTATTCTTAAAATACAAAAAATTTACAACAATAAGATTAAGAGATGCATAGGGCTCTCTAAAATTTGCTTTTTGATTAGCGGAGTGGTTTCATAGCTCATAAAACCCTTTAAAAAAAATAAATCCTGCCTGGGCAGTAAATTCTCTACACTTACAATTTGCAAATACTTGTTGGAGAGATGGTACTTGAACACAAGAAGTAATAAAAGAACACTTAACTTGAGCAAATGTGTCTGCCAGGCGTCAGTAGAAGATCCTTACAAGCTGGATACTGCAAAGGCGACAGATCCAAAAATCGACAGGGAGACACATTAAAACTCGGGATTAGGTTCCATGTTTCGTTCACCACTTCAATCAGCTGTTGAAATATGACATAGCGCGTTGCTCCTACAGGTTCACGTGACGATAAAATGGCCGCTCTAACTTTTGGCTCCTACTGTCGGAAAACTCCGGGTGATCTACGCATTAGTTACAAGCATTAATTAACACGTTGACTACCATCTTGATCTATATGACCGAGGTTTTTATTGTCAATGAGGCCAACTCGGTCCATAAGACCGAGTACTTATATTTGCCCTGTTGGCCGATTCGGTCTATAAGACCGAGTCATGTTTTTGGGATCTCTGGATCTTCTGGATCTTTTCGGGATCTCGGAATCTCCCAGCGACTCGGTCCAGCACACTTCTATCGTTATAAATAGACCGAGATGGTGTAGTAAAGGACCGAGACCTTTTTTGACGTTTTTTTTGGCAGTTTTTTTTTCTTCAAAATATTGTGTGTCAATTCATAGTCTATTATCCGATGATATTCATGGCCTGGGGGGATATTTTATTTGGTTAAACCGTTGCTACCGATTGGCGCCTTATGAGAAATTTGTCTTAACCCGTTTGGCAGTCAACGTGTTAACCATTGCCATAGTCCCAACGAAAATGGCATCAGCATTAATCACATGTACATGACCAGAAAACTTCCATATAATATACGGGGTATCTTACAAATCAGTAGAGGACGTCGTAACTGCACACCTCACACGTGATTAAATTACAAGAAAGTAATCATCGAAATTAGTTGGCCGTCTTGACTAGGTATATGTAAAAACAACGTTTTAATCGAAAATTTCAAATAGATGTGTAACACATTTTAGTAAATTATTAACGTATAATGCAAGAAACTAACGTGGTAGGATATGCAACATGTGCTTGATTATTTAATGTTTTACTACTTCATGACGTGATTACTTGAAATATCTCTAACTTTGTGTTCAATTAGAAATCCTAAAATACAATAATAACGCAATTAGCTCTGAAAGTTAAATGGAAAATGATTTACTCGCCTCTATCCAATTAAGTAATTGAACAAAATTTGTATAATTTTAATGAGACACGTTCAACGCTGCTAATCAAAAAGACCGAAATCCTGATATCCTTTTCGCGTATCACCCGTGGAGCATTTAGCGCGCTGTTACATTACCCTTTTGCCTTGCAAAAATTAAACTTGGAAGTACCGGTGAAGGTAAAATTCAAATAAAATTTAGGCAAAACGCAAGGGCAAGTGGAACCGGCTAACTGATTATTGCGTGGCTGGATCGTGAATTCGTTTCTTTTTTTGTAGGTCTTTTAGGTGAGTTAGAGTGCAAATTAATATCTTCACGATATTTATACCAAACCAGTCTGTCTTATCACTCAGGGGTAGTTTTTATTTAAGATGTTAAAAGGGGCGCCATCCACAGAAAAGTATGAGCTTTTTAAGCTACCCTGTGAGTGATAAAACCAACCGCTGTGGAATGATTAGGTCGCTCAAGAGACAGACACAAACAAATAAAATGAGAAGATGCGTTTTAGATAAAAAAAATCACAATTTATTTTTAAGCGGATTCTCAAAGATGACAAAAATTTTATATTTCAGACAATTCAAAAGGTTATAGTCAAAAAAAAATTATCAAAAATCTTATAGTATAAAAAAATTTAATTTCGTGAATTATTACTAAGACTAGTTCAATATAAATAATACTGACGTTATTGAATTCTTAAAATAATAATCAAATGCAATGAAATACTGAATTTTTAGGTTACAAAAAATTGATAAGCAATTAATGACTTCATATAAAAAAAATATTTATCGATGAAAATGAAATGTCTTTATGCAATAAAGATACACAACTTAACTAGAGAAAATCATAACTTAACACTTTCTCACTGGTCCCAGGAAGAATGGACGTTACAAAATGGATTCCGATGAACTCAGGCAATCTTTGTCAGCGACCTCATTAACTCGGGCGGCTCTGTGCTTTGATCTCTCGGACACCTGTTCGAATACGTTGGTGTTTTGCTGTATTGACTAAACTAAAGTTGACTTGACCTCAAATTGACTATACTTAATGGACTATTGTTATGAGTTGTATAAGACTTTTATTTATCCTGGCAAACTGAACTGAACCAAAGTAATTTCCATATTTTATTGAATATTCATCTGCTTACACGGAAACGTGTTCATGTGGATTCTAGATGATTTGACTAGGTTAATCTACTAACCCACGTGGTGTCCACAAATAATTTATAAAAATAAATTATAACAAAATTGAATAAAATCAATTAAATAAGTAACGTTAATAAATAGCGTAATTAAATAACGTAATTAAAAAGCGTAATTAAAAAACGTAATTCAAAAAAAAAGGCAGCAAAACTCCTACGTTTTCAAAAGAAAAGAGAATTTGTTTAATATGTGTTTGCGAAACTGAGACTATCATTACACAATTATGATATAAAAATGGCAGAAATGAAAATATGGCTTCGAGCCGTCAAATATTGAAGAAATAAAATTAACAAATAATTTTAGTTACCTTTTCCTGTTATTTTCACTAAAGTAAAACCCGACAATATCAAAAGGGAGCAAAGTGTTTGATCAATTAATTATCGTGACTTAGGAGAAACTGATTAAACTGCCACAGAACTGGAAATTAAAACTTAATCTCTCTCCGTGACAATAAATAAGGTATGATCCCCTCCAATTAGACTAATGCTGCCATATCATAATAAATCAGAAACTTCTAGATATCAAATAACTAGATTTGCAAATCTAGGGTAGACATACTCCTATGCAACCCACTATACTACCCACTGTAATGTGTGTAAGATAGACTCAATTGGCAAAGTCATATTCATATGTGATTGATGGTTTCGCGTTATTTGTAGAAATATATATCAAGCCTCATTGTTAATGTGTCGTCGACAAAAACTGCTAACATAGATAACAAATTATGCTTAAATTAAAGTATACAAAAAGGTATTGATCTTAAACCTAAACATATTGTGCATGATAATAGTATGTCTGGGCCTAAACAACTCTGAGATGGTAAATACTTGTACAGTGTGTCTTGTTCTTTAGGTGTGTTATACAGGAATTTCATAAAAATATGTAAAGTTCCCATGTGAACGTAACAGCGCTATGTACGAGACATCTAGGAGGGAATTACCTTTACTACCCGTACGAGTTTACAGGGAACCTCTACCATATGCAACCGATCTTATTAAAATTTAAGCTAAGTTGTAACAAACCAACTAGGAGGCGTTACAGTATCCATAAACAAATAGCGTTAGTTATAATGAGTGAGTTGCGGTAATGGTAATAACTCACTTGATGAAACTTCATCTGCATGAGTTATTACCTATATTACCGCTCATTGAATAATATACTATAATAGTTTCACTTGTCAATATAATCCAATTTTGCCTTACATAGGTTTTTGTACCTAATTGTGAAAATTAAATTCTCAATCAAATTTGGACTCATTTCACTAGTAGTACAGTACAACTAGAGGTTTTAACTTCGAAAAAATGCCGTATGAATTAAATATCGTTTTTTATTTAATAAATTGATACCTAGTGTCAAAGAAAAATGTCTATATTATGCGGATACTTGCTATTTTATAGGGGGTGGGTACTATCCCTCTTAAGGGGGTGGCAAAAAGAAGAGCCATTGGAACTGTAAGAGAATCAAATTTCGAGAAAGAAACATACAATTTTTTTGTATAAAATGTTTTTTTTAACCCTTTATTGCATGAATTCTCTTTTAGGCATAAAAATATTTTTGCTTTAACGATCATTTTATTGGTAGAAATAAGCTATACAAACAGAAAAAACACCTTTTTTTATTAATTAAACAGATTAAAAGTTAGTCCATTTATGGCTTCGTATAGAGTAAAGCTGAAATATATAAAAATACAAATAGTCAAATATGGCTTATGCCTTTTTACAGCAATCTGGTATCGTTTCACCTGAGAAAAGTGGCCAATAGCGTCTGTACGTACTTCATTTAGCGGATAGTTTTCACGCATAACTGGCCGTTTTCTTGATTTTTTTGGTGTTTTTGCTTCAGTTACTGGGGTTCCAATACGACTTGAAGTTGGAAATCAACGTTAGCTTTGGATAATGGTCTACCTCGTGTCTTTGATAAACTATTCTTGCCCACCTTGCACAAACATTCGGCAATAACTTGCTTGAAAACAAATAATGGCATATATTCATTACTTTTTTGGCGCCACAAGATCCATGCGTTTACAACTTACATGTCCACCAGATGAAAAAATATTTTTTTATACCATTTTTTTGAACCCAACTGAATCAATGATTCAATGATTTCTATATAAGCCTAGCATAGAATACAGTAAGTCAACGCCTCTCATATGTTTATTATAAACATCTATTGATTTAGGGCACGGAATTTTTCGGTGTTCATGAGCTTCTCTAAAATAAGGTCTTCTAGTTATTTCGCGGGAGCCACCTATATAAGATGAAAGCATTGGTAACTAATTTGTTGTCGTGCCTACCAACACACACGAGACTTCCACTTCGTCTATAACAGCAATTTTCTCTGTCATACTACAAGAGTCACACTTTTTCATATCTTTTGGTATAGGCATTTGGCAATCTGTACACGATTCATTCTAACGGTTCCTGAGGGCAACAAACCATTCTTTGAAATATAAACTTGTATAGACTATTGAACCAATTGTCAAAAAAAACTTTGTTTTTTATGCCGCGGGACCGTAATAATTAGTTTGGTAAACTATATTTCCACTTGCTCCAAGGTTTGGTGCGCCATGAGGAATAACATTACTTTGGTTTTCAGCAAAGATGTCGAAATCATAGCAAAAACTTGAAACTCCGAAAGATTTTTTTAGAATTTTTTTCCCGGGATGTTTTCGTTGCCCCAACTAGCTAAACTTGCATCCCATCTTGTTTTCAATGATGCAAATATCGAAAGATCAAGAGGTTGTAAGATATGAATCTATAACCTCTACTGAAAGATGCGTTATTTGCCCGCCATATATGAGAAGATCTGGTCGCTGTGGTTCTATATTTGGTAAAAAGTTTTTTTTTTAATAATTTAAAAACACATCGGACTCTCCACCTCTTCTTCGTTGCTGCATAGGATGTAGTACCAGGATAAGAGAATTTATCTGATGCAAGGTGCATTCATCCCAAATAATGTTCTTCCCTTTATATATAATTAATGGTGGGTCTTTTGCCCCGAAGCACTACGGGCCATAAGTGCAGTGGTGTTCTCCCGTATCCAAGACCACTTGTCATCCTTGTGGAAGTTATTCCTATCGGACCTACTGTTTTGGTTTTTGATGGATCTATCTGATGTTTCATCTAAGTTCCAGATCTGATCTTTCTTGCTTTCTAACTTTAAGTCTTTTAATGTTTATTTTAAGAGGATGAAATAATAATAATAATAATAATAATAGGGAAGTAATAACAGATGTACAAGTACAAGTACAACACAACAGACCGGACATAATACTGATCGACAAAGCACATAAACATACTTACCTGTTGGATATAGCAATACCACTGCCCACTAACCTGCAGAAAAAACACTCTGAAAAATTAAATAAATACTTACTCTTAGCAAATGAGATCAAAGAGTTGTGGGAACAGGAAAAAGTCACCATTATCCCAATTGTCATCGGATCCACAGGTGAGATACCATATGCTACTATTGCAAGCCTACGAAAACTGCAATTGGATGAGCGCCTCTTTATCGAAATGCAGAAGATAGTGCTGATTGAAACCTGCGGAATAGTCAGAAAAGTTCTAAACATATAAGTCTCCTAAGAATGTAACTTGTTTTATACTTACCAACAACATTTAAACACTTACCATATCCTTGTACACGTGTACCGGAATGGAAGTCTAAACCAAATCATAGCATTTGTGGAACTCGTAAATAATAATAATAATAATAATAATAATAATAATAATGGTTTATTGATGTTAAGACACTGGGTGTATACATAGGTCATAAGATTAAAAATTAATACAAACATAAGTTAAAACTAGAATAAAAAGATAAAACTTGACAAAGGACAAAAACTGAATAAAAGAAAACTACAGACTAAAAATGAGATCCTCAAAGTTATCTTGGAGGTATTCCTCAAAGGTGTAAAACGCTTTTAATTTCAAATAAGCTTTTAGCTTCGTTTTGAACTGGTTTATATTTAATTGTTTAATTGCCTCTGGCAAGACATTAAAAAATTTGATGCAATAATAACCGGTACCGTCTCTGGTTCTTGACAGCCTGTGAAAGTTTGGTACGACATTGTTGTTATTTCTTGTTTCATAATTGTGAACATCACTATGTTTGTTGAGTAGGTGTTCATTTTTTTTTGTATGTATAAGTCATTCTAGTATAAAAATGCATGGTAGCGTAAGTATATTAAGTTTTTTGAAAGTTTGCCGACAGCAGTCCCGGTATTTCAATTTATCTATAATTCTGATGCATCGCCTTTGTAATCCAAATATTTTAGATGCGTGAGCGGAGTGTCCCCAACTGAGGACGGCATAACTTATATTTGAGTGTATGTGACCATAGTATGCTGTTATCAAAACTTCTTGGCTGACTGAATTCACTAGGTTCCTGACTAAATAAATGTTTCTCGAAATTTTTGTTGAGAGGTTATCCACGTGTTTTTCCCAAGTCAGCATAGGATCTAGGTGGATACCTAAAAATTTTACCGATTCGTTTTTTGTGTCTTCGTTGTGGTTTTTTGTAGGTCGTAAGCTAAATGTAAGATGTTGCGTCTTGTTATCATTTATTCCTAGTGTGTTAGCAGCATACCAGGTTTTTATATTTGATTGTGTGTTCAAAGATTTAGTCTTGACAAGATCAAGCGATAAATCCTGTTGTACCTCAGAGGTGTCATCTGCGAATAAAATTAGATTTGCACTGGGATCGCAGTTGGGCAAATCGTTAATATAAATTATGAAAAGAGCGGGACCTAGCACCGATCCCTGCGGTACTCCGTGTAGGACGGTTTTTTTTATTAGAATGTGTGTTATTGTATGTCACGTACTGACATCTTTCTGTGAGGTATGATTTAACAATAGCTTTGAATAGCGAAAGGATCTAACTGTTTCTTCTTTCTTGCAACTTCCCTTGAGATTTCTTAATAGAAAAGTTGTCTCTTTTTAAATTTAATGAACTAATCCGCACTAGGTCTATAATTTTTAAACTGAGTCTTAATTTTATTTTTTTCAATGAATTCCCCTACCTTGTCCAATACTTCTCTACGAGAGAGCCCAAACCCCCATTTATCCATTACACATTTTTCGATATATCTGTAAATCTTCCGTAACTGTTACTTTTAACACCCCTTCGTCCCTTTAAATGATCATTTAAAGTACTTTTTGGTATGCTGTACCGTGAAGCTACTCTGGAAACTGTTGTATCGCCTGCCTGATTATCTCGTATAACATGTTGGAACTCTTTTGAATATCTTTGGCCCCTGGTACTTTTACGAATGTAATTTCGCACTTATCTGAAAAATAACCATTGATTTTAATTTTGGCGGTATATATTTTTTGGGGGGCTAGTGCATTCCAAATGAGTGCACTTGCCCCATTTCATAAATTTGTCGGGGCAATTGAAATGTAAAAATTTAAAAATGAAATTAGGTTATACGTGAAACTAATAGCTCTCCCAAATGGAAGTTTAACTAATAACATTAAAATGTTGTTGACAGTTTTATTTAAATCAGCAAGCAGCAGTTCGTTTTATAATGTACAAGTTTACCACACTTAAAACACTTCCTCTTTTCATTCATTTTCTGCTTCGCAGTCAAGGCAGTTATTTCTTGTCTAATATTTGTTCTTTGTTCTTCAATAAGCAATCTTGCTGTAAAGTCAAATAAGGTCTGACCAGCAGCCTGCATCGAATCCGGAGCAGACACAAAATCTTTATATGACTTAAGTAAGGATGTTAATATTTTTGTTATAATCATTTTTTCCGGAACTTTAACCTGCTTTATTTGACACACGTTTTCCTCTATTTTAGCCAGGAATGTAGCTATGTCTTCTCTTTGATTATACTGCATCGTAAAGAATTTTTATTGCAACAAATACAATGACGTTTCAGAACTTTGTTCATAGAATATGTGGGTAATTCTATAGAAAAGGGCAATTACGGAGTTGAGAATGTTTACATTTTGAACTTAATTAAAATGCAATGTTTTTATTAAATTTTAATAGCAGCCTGTTACTTTTATTGAATTGTAATAGTGGCTCAACTGTAAAACTTATATTTTGAGGTAAAACTTGAAAAACAGCAAAGCGTATCCCATGGAGTTGAGATAAACATCCACGGAGTTGATATATTGATAAACGGCAATTAATAAACAATTTGTATTAACATTATTTACTTTATTAACGCACAAAATTAAACAATAACTCCCTTAGCTAAGTATTCTAAAAATAAAATGTAGTTTCCAAACATTTAAAATGTAGATATGGTAAAACAGTCGTCGACCAGAGCAGATAGATATATTTTTGTTAACATAATTTTTCAAAACGAGTCAAGTCAGTGTCAAAGGTATATTGCTGCCTGCTATTAACACTTGGATTATTTAAAACACAAACAATTTCTGATGCATTTATAAATGAAATGTCGTCAATGTCGGGAAAGACAAAAACACTTCCGGATTTTTTTAAAAATTTGACGGTATATTCAGTTGGACTTTCAACTGTCATTACTATAGCAATATAATGTCTAAAAGATGCTTTCTTTCCTGACAATTTGACTACGACATAATTATTTGGTAAGATCTCGACATTCTCTTCTTCATCAGAGTATACATCACTGTAATTTAAACGATCTTGTGTGAGATGTGCGGAATAATTGATATGTCCCAAATCATAATGAAGACAACTCATGCTTGGTTTGCACTCAGTACATGAAAGTTTTCTCAACTGAAGGTTTTGTTTCTTGTTTTTTGCCCAGGTTACTTGCCGAACTTGCATAGTTCCTACAAACGTTTCCAGTTTATCTGGGAGTAAAGAATCAATTTCTTCCATTCTACTGTCATCAGTCTTCAAAAGTTTTATTCCCTTACATATCCCTAACTCGTTTACAAGAGTCTCAAAATTTGGTATATCGGTCCCTCTTGCAACAATACCGTCTGCTTTTCTTTTAAGACAGCCACCAATACCGCGCACCCTTTCCATGCCCGCTTTCGGAGTAGTGCCAATACATTTGTTCTACTTGCAATTTTTTTGTAAGGTATGTGCACATCAAGTAAAACATTTTTTTATTTTTATACTGGGTGTTTGGCCCATCACTCAGAAAATGAACAGATTTCAGATTGGGTACTTGCTTTTTCATTTCCATTATTATAGGATCCAAATGTACACATATGGCTACGGAGTCATGACGCAAACTTTTCGAAAGCGTGCAGAAAGATGTCGTTACAGTTTTAGAATTTTCGCTATCCTTGTGATAAGTAACGACAGTATGCAAAGAAATTTGGGGCTTCGAACCCCCAAAATGTACAGATTGTATTTCAGAATTATACTTGCACACATAATTCTCTGAGAAATCCATATGACATAGAATTTCGTCATCTGAAAGATCTTTCTTAATTCTGTCAATCACACGATATTGATGGATCATGTTGCGTGTGTGCAAAAGGAATTTCTTTAAAAGGTCCTTAAATACGGATACTAGATTTTCTTTTGAACATGTTACTGTTTCTTTCACAGTTTTCTGACACAGCTTTTCCTCTCCTTTTATTGATACTTTTACTTTTTTTGTAAACCATTTTTCGTATTTAGTCATTCCATCTTTTTCAAACTCTAATATTATTATTTCCTTATTTTCACACTCCTTGCATTTTCTTTCGAGACAGGCTTCTTTCACATCACCATTCTGACAAACTAGACTTTTAGTAACTTCCTCGCTCGTTCTCTCTTGTATGATATTCTCTTTTTTTAAAGCATCCACAATTAACTGCATATTGGCATGTACTACGCACAAGCATGTTTCTCTGTTCGAAACTCTTGGGAATAGAACCCAAAATGGACGAAGCCTAGCAAACAGAGAATATCCTATTTTTGACTCTGGGTGACAAAGCAAAAATTTTTTGTGTAAGTTTTTGAGAGTATCATTTAAATACCTCTTCTGCTTTTTCACTTTATGATAAGTAATGCAATCCTTTTTTCCTGGACACATTCGGCTTGATTCATCCTTTTCATAAAAATTAACCACTAATTTCTTTATTTCTCTAAATTTGGTAGCTCTATCTTTTTCTGCTCTGCTCTTAGGACGAAACAATTTCGATCTGGGAAACGATTCTAAAATCGTGGCTAAATATTTCTGGTGTCTATATTTTTTTATTATTTGTCCATTAATGTTTGAAATGAAAGCTTTTTTTGCTCTTGGTGTTTTTTGTTTTGAAAAATTTTCTTTTAACTGAGAAGATATAACTTCGCTAAATAATAGCCTCTTTTTAACTTCCTGACTGACAGCATGTCCTTCAAGTAACTGTGTGACTGCTTTCCCAGGAGACACTACTTTCTTTTGTACAGCACGTTGATATTTTTTCTTATACCTGGAACCTCTAGTCTGCTCTTTCTTCAGTTTTATCTGCAAATCCTTAATTTCTTTTTTTAATTTCTCTCGGTTATTTCTTCGTATTTTTCTTCCAGTAGAAGACTGTGGAGTATCATGTCGTTGAGGTGCAGGCTGTAAAATATTTTCTGATTGGGGTGAGAGAGGGGGCGTATCATCATTTAACATATTTTCTAATCTATTTCTTTCTTTTTTCGCAGCATACCAGTTCTTACTGTGACGTCTCCAAATTTTTCTTTTAATCCTTTGCTCACATTCACTCATATCCTTGATTCCTTTAATTTTTCCTTCCGGTTTTCTTCTGTGATACCGTTCCCTTTCCTTTCTCTTTGCTTCCTCATATCTCACAGGGTCATTTCTTACGGCTTCTCGTATTTTGCGCATACCCTCCGTTCGTTTTTTTCGATTTTTTTCGACTGCCTTGTTCTTGTCGTTTCTTGCCATTCTCTGAAATTGAATTTAATAATTACCTACCAATTTCAGATTTAATTTAAAAAATGTTTAATCAAAAAAAGTACCAGAATATTACATATAACAAATCGAATCAAATTATACCACCAAGATTATACTTATTCATATTCTAAGCTCCGTGGCAAATTCTCAACTTCGTTTTCCGTATTTGTAACGGAGTTGAAAGCCACGGAGTGTAGGTTGCTCAATGTTTTTCTGGTCCACGTTTTACAATTTTGAGGATAGAATGTTTTAATTTGCAACATATTTTAAGCCGGTAAATAGACAATTAAAAAAATACTTACCAACTATGTTGCACAATTATGTCTGGTTTTACTTGCTTTAACGGAGTTGAAGACTTTATGTGACAACACACTTTTTTGTTTACTTTTAATTGCACTATTCACTGGAAAAATAAAACATACCTTCACCGACTAAACCAAATGAACAACTAACAGTTGACTTATTTTATTCCTAGGAGAAACATACTGCAAGAGTCCTCTGTTGGAATTTTTAACAAGTTCAACATTATTACACGGAGTTGAGACTCATTCCATGGGACACAGGTTTTTACTTCTATAAAAGTTATATTTCGATAAATTTTCGGTACTTAGCACTATATTTAATAAATTTTGAGTTTGTGCGCCGCACATATATATCAAAATTTGGTGTAACCTTTAAATGGCATTAAAACAGCAAAAAAAAGATTGCAACTGAGGAATGGGGACATGGCACGGAGTTGAGATTTCATGTACTGTGAGTGATAAAAAATGCTACAATTTAATAATTTAGTGTTGTTTTTCCTAACGTTTTCATTAAACGCAATATAAACTGTATTCAAACATAAAATACATAACAATATTTTGTTTTAATATGGTATCATCTACCGGGGACAGAAAATTGCCTTTTTTGGGGGAATTACCCATGTGGAGCTTGTCCCAGATTTCTTTTGCTGATCCGCAAGTCATGACTTGCAACATTACCCTGTTAAATAATCTTATTGCTAGGACGCTTTGGGCTTTTGCGTCTTTTTTCAGCCATGCTGCTTTGGTTGTCTCCTCAGTTAGCTTGACCTCCGTGCCATCCATTATTTTAAATATTTCAAAGGCCTTCAGTATTACTTTTGCCTGAAATTTCCCAAGTGCTGACCAATTTGTTAGTCCTTCCAGTTTTAAACCTGTTGATGTTGAAATTAAAGCCGATGTTCCTGGCATGTTAAGTAAAACGTCTTCATCTTCCATTTTTTTAACACACTCGTGCTTTTTTACTATCTGCTTTACCGCCTTTACCTCAGTGACTTTACACATAAAGAAAAAACTGCTTCACCACAGCTAAACGTAACCTCCTCAAGTATCCGTGTAATGAACTGTGTCCATAACCTGTCGAATTGTTGAAGTCGTGGAAGATTTAAATAAGAAAAACCGCTGCCCAAGGAATCACTACTTCCACATCCGGATTTTCTATCCAAGTCACACAACG
>OW386292.2:123369438-123501438 GCA_936432065.2 Rutpela maculata
ATAAAAAGTAATAAGTGCACTTTTCAACAATGTCATTAACGCCTAATAGAAAAGACTATTAGATAAAAAAATAATGATATATAATATGCAAATATAAAATTTCTTATCAGTGACGTTCTCCCTAGTATATCGACAGATAGAATGTCTTCATTATTGTCAGTTGTACAAATCCTCAATGTTAATTGCATGATATCAGATTCAGAGTCATCAAATACTATTTCTATTTCACTACTATGAATTTCCTGGAAAAAAATTTCATTAACAATTTCAAACATTGTATGACGTGTTTCACTGTAGTATCCGATACCGCCTCTATCCAGACGTATTTGGTAAATACATCAACAATTACCGACATGTAAACGTTGTCATTTTTAGTTCTGCAGAATGGACCAAGGTGGTCAAAATGTAAAGTGTGAAACGGCTTGTTCATTTTCGGAATTGGATGCAGATATCCTTTCCGCTTCCCAGTGGGTTTCTTTACGTATACAGAAATGTATATATTTTGTCACAAATTCCTTTATCTTCGGAAATCAATATTTTTTGAGGTAATTGTCACAAGCTTTCGTTCTCGTCTTGGAACTGTAATTTGTCGTTTGTTTTTATGCCTAAGAGATTAAGTGTTTCAGTAACAGTGCGTCTAATCAATAAATAATTCCATATATTGCATCGCGTCAGTAACTACGAGAATTGGTATATCTCTTTCAACCTCGTCGATTTTTATTTTGGCAGACATTTCGACTAATGATGTGACTACGGCCCCTTCGTAACCGCGCATCGTCGTGTCCAAGGGACTTTGCAGTTTTTAGTTTCATATTACAATCGCTACCGAAATTAATATAACAAAACACTTATCTCTAGTATGTAATTTCTGTAAAAAGCCTGCTTTTTACATAAATTACATGTTAGTATTTTCTTCCCAGACAGCACACTTACATCCTAAAGACGTTTTAATTACGTACACTAAATTGTACGTACATAACACGTACATTTTAAGATATTTATAGGCCATTATAGGACAGAATATGGACGTACATAGTACGTTATATGTACGTTATAAATAACGTAACGCCGGCTCCACACATTGGGGCCAACGTTGGAGCCAACAGCTTCGTCCAATGTGTAGATCAACAAAAAAGCATTGACGCCAATGCTCTTTCGTCAATCCACACATTGGACGAATGCTGTTGGCTCCAACGTTGGCCCTAATATGTGGAGCCGGCGTAAAAAAAAACCTCAAAATTCGTCAAAAATATTTATTATATGTAATATACAAATATATGTATATACCGGGTGGCCCACGAAGTTTTGGCCAGTCGATATCTCGACAACTATTTGAACTATAATTTTGAAATTTGGTGATTTTAAACAGTGGAATGCGGTGTCCATTTTTGGTATAAAAGGACTTTGTTGCAACATCGCATTTCCGATCACGTGACATCAACTTCAAATTTTTAAATGGGACACCCCGTATATTAATCCTTTTTTGTGAAAGTCTTTCTAATACAAATTCAGCGATACCATATTGGTCAGCGTTTTTGTGTGAAACGGCGACAATATGAGCTGTAAAATGAATGGACGGATTAAAAAAAAAATTATTAGAGAACACCAGTATAATTAAAAGAGAAAACAAAATAAGTAGAAAAATCCTTACAGTTCATACTCAAATTGATGTCCATCTTCAGTAAGGCAATGCTCAAATTTTGTTAAAAGGTTTCTAGTGCATGCCGGGCATACTGAGGAGGTGCACCATCCTGCTGCCACCACATCGTTTCTCTCTCGTTTAAGGGAATATTTTTACTGTAGTGCCGAAAAAACCTGACAATTAGGGTATCGTTGAATTTGTATTAGAAAGGCCTTCACAAAAATAGAGTAATATACGGGGTGTCCCATTTGAAAATTTGAAGTAATGTCACGTGGTCGGAAATGCGACGTTGAAACAAAGTCCTTTCATACCAAAAATGGACACCGCATTTCACTGTTTAAAATCACCAAATTTCAAAATTGTAGTTCAAATAGTTTTCGAGATATCGACTGGCCAAAACTTCGTGGGCCACCCGGTATATAATACAAAAATAAATAAAATATATATAAAATACAAAAATAAAATATATACAGTGTGTCCTATATAATTTGCTACAATTCATTTAAATCGTGAATACTCAATGTATTTTATAGTATCATTTTTATTTTAGGGAAGACCCTAAAAAATATACTTTATCAACAACACTATCTACGATCTTGTTGTTGACATTTTGGAAGAACTGAGGACCAAAAAAAGTCCCAATAAAGAGAAAGAGATGGCATCGAATTAGTCAGTACTTGATGAATTTTTTTACTAATTGATTCGGAAGAAACGTTGCAAAATTTAAACAATTTTTAAGTAATGAGGAGAATTTTTCTAAAGGGATAAGTCGGAGGAATCTCAAAATTCAAATAAATATTTGTTAATCTTGCTCTTTAACTTAATTGCATGTAGATATTTATATTTTAGAACTTTATTCCTGAGCTGTTTTTGAGGAATCATCCTGAAATATATGCATGCAGTTAAGTTACACCTTGTATGTTATTTGCTGTGCAAAATAACTTAAAACATAACTTTGGCTTTAAAAAATACCTTTTTAATTTTTATATTGTTCTTTGTATGCACCATGGAACAAAGTCTATCTGCAAAGTCTATCTGGTATTTCATTCTCTTCATCTGAAGAAGTAGATATTCTTTTTCTGGTTATTTTTCTTCTTTCTGTTTCATTAACATCAGTATTCAAATCGCTAGTGTCCTCTGCCTTTTTGAACTTTTTTCTTGCTACATTATAACTTTCTGAAAATATACAAATATATCAGGGCTGGAAAAAATCATGATTTAAAATTTTTTTTTTAAATAATCAGGATTTTTTTTTTGATTTTTTAAAATTTATTTTCAGTTTTACTCTAATTTTAAAACAACTACGATTTATCCATACACTATTTTTTATATTCGCAAGAAATTTATGAAAATAGTGGTTTACTACCACTCATAAAACTTCAAGCAAAAATGAAACATTTTGCAGCAGTTATGTTTTCAGAAGTGGTAATATGCAATGTTAGTGCCAGAAAATTTTTTTTTGTTTAAACTTAAAATCTCGACATTTCACTACATTTAAGCCTATTTGAACAAAAAAAAGTGCGATTATATTTTATACGCTTTCAAATATTTTATTGAAGAAACAGATAAATAAGTTATTTTCTAATTTTGCATGAAACAAAGGAAAGATTTAATTTTTTTTATTTATAGGTTATCTTTTGTCTTGTAAATTTTCTATAAAAGGGATATGACAAGATGCAAAATTTTGTACAAAAAAATATACTAAACGCAGGAATCTTTTCGTTAGATAAATATCTTTATTTATATGTATCATTACGTTTTACATTATAAAATGTACAAATTTTGCATCGTATCTATACATACCTATACAGTCTTAAAACTCATTTTGGAACCACACGTCAATATTATTGTCATTTTTATGAGTATTATCGATTTTATCACTTTCATTAGAAAGTTAAAAAAACGATAAAATAATTTGTAATAATGCTCTATAAAGTGAATGATTTTCTACTGCATAACCGTCCGCCATTAATAAAAAAATGTCTAAGCTCTCGTATCAAAAACTCTCAGATTAACAAAGAGATAGTATTTAACATACCTTATATAGAGAAATATTTGACTTACCTTTGTCCGTACAGGTAATTTATAATTTAACTACAAACAACAAACAATCGCTAAGTAACTTTCTTGCATTCATTAACAAATTTTATTAACGACATTTGACAGCACACTGTCCGCGACGTCGCACTTCGCACTGATCATGCACTAAAAGCCACAAAGGATCAACGAAACCTGGCGCGCAATTTAAAATAAAGGCAGCTTATTTTAATCTCCCCACAAAATTGCTGGAAGTTACTGAAATTGGTCAAAAATCGAAAATCGAAATAACGTCAGATTTGTACGATTTGTTTTTATTAACAATTTATAATATGACTGTTGTGAAATTTTCGGAAAAAAATGTTGGTAAATATTTATCTTAATAAATACTTTACAAATTCTTTTCGGAATATGTGATATTCTGTTTTTGCTACAAAACATTCCATATCCGTATTATCTGCCGATCTTTTTTTTTTCACTGGGCTAAATTCACATGAACTAGTTGTTTTCGCTTTATATCCATGGTGTTCCAGAAAAGTATGTTTTAGAGACATACGGTGTAAACATACACTGTACGTACATACAAATACGTACTTAAGACGTACATATTACGCCTTGGTACGTACCGACCAAAATATTACCTAAAATGTACGTATTAGAGACGTCGAGTGCCGTCTGGGTTTTTCAGGTCATTTTCTTTGTTGGATTTACGAAAATAGCAATTAGCTGTTTTAGTATTAAGTTGTCCACATATAAAATAACCACCCTTATTAGAATTATTGACTCAATTTTGTGGTTGCTGACGCTTCACTTTTCTGGTACCTGCATAATTTGACTCTACTAAAAATGTGAGTTGTTTAGTAGTTTTACAACTTGCGGCATCAACGCTTGCTTTTAATAAACCGTCATTTAATATAAAGATTATTATATGTGCTATGACATGGTCTGGCAATTCGTAGTGTTTGCCCAGTTTTAATTTAGAATAATAAAAAATACCACGTCTTCATTAGCTTTTCGTTCCAAATTTACAAATTCTTGTAGGTTTGTAGCCGAAGGAAATGCACGTATTGATCTAAAATTCCATTCGGAAGAATTAATTTCAGATTGGCAGTCATACCTACCAAGACTTTGCATTTCTAGTAAATCTCATACATTTTTGTTACCCATTGCATTATTATCAGCGACAAATTCGGGAATTATCTCCATTCGGCCCATATACCATTGTGTAATATTTATCGTTGTCTCACATGGGCTTCGTGAGTGTATAGATGTTTGTTTTGTTCACTGTGATGCTGATTCAGGCTATGGGTTACACGAACTAAACTTTTCAGTACATCGAGCCGACATTCTAAAAGGTTCTAAAGGTTTTGTCTTTCCAGTTAAAATAATTTTATTGTTTTTTATAAAGTTTAACATTTCTTCAAATTGTTTGTATGATGTTTTAGGCAACCTCTTTGCCATTATACCATTAAATACTTCAATCTTTTAACCATAAACTTAAGATTATATGACTATATGCCAGAGCTGGGCAAATTACTTTGAAAAAGTAATTAATTACAAATTACTAATGTTAAAAAGTAATTTGATTACCAAGTAATTAAATTACTAATTGTTTGGTAATGGTAATTGAATAAATAAATTACTTTTATAATTACTCTACAGCTTCTACATTTGTTATAATGGAAATGGGAGATGTTTAGTAAATTATAAGATCATTTGTTAGTGTACAAATAATTATAATTATATACAAATACTGAATAATACGAAAGGACGATATATCTAAATTTTTTATTAATCAGTAAAGACAGTAATCATAAAAGAATGAAAATCTATAACTAAAAACAAATATAAAAACCGCTGCCCAAGGAATCACTACTTCCACATACTGATTTTCTGTACAAGTCTCTCACAATGAAAAAAATTTTGTATGTGGAAATAATTGTTTATGGACCTTTAGTAATATAATATTTGAAATCGCATACCTCAAAAATTCATAAAACAATATGCCATATTGGTAGTGAGGGTGGGGGTGGATGAAGTAAAAAAGTAAAAAAAAAAAATGAGGCCTTTAGTTCTTGTATACACACTAAATCACAATTTAATTTTTTCACCCCCTTTAATAATGGGGTGGGGGTGGTAATGGGCTAATAATATACTAAATACCAATTTTATGGACTCTTACTTGCTTGATTTCCCTATTAACCCCAATTTATCCTCCAACCCTTCAACGGAATAAAATCAAAATATAATCTAATTCCAGATCTCATTAAAGGTGGCGGTGCCGTGCTTAAGAAAACGATTTCGTAACTCGACAATTTCTTCTATATCCCTGAACCGATTGAAAAAATTCTTTGATAGGCCTTTAGAGAACTTGATAGAATGATACCAGACTATCGAAATCAACAAACATTTTTTTTTGATTTTCGCATCAGAAAAAAATTCCTTCTTTAGTTTTCAATAGCCTAGTACCATTCTTTAAAGTTGTCTCTAAAGGCCCATCAAAAATTTTGTTAATCGGTTTAGGGATGTAGGATGTCAAATTATATTCACCGCACCCGCACACATGTGTGTACCAAATTTCAAGTCAATATATTTTAAACGAGATTGTGCTCAAAAAAAAGTTACAGATATGAATAATATTACATGTTTATGTTTCCTTTTAATAGGAATGTAAAGTAATTTAAATACTCTAAAATAATTTAATTACGGTAAAACAATTCAACTCTACAGTATTCAAATTATTCTAGAAATTTGAAATTATTAGAGAAATAATTTAAATTACATGAAGTAATTTCTATCGGTAATTAATTACTCTGAAACGATATTTTCAGAGTATCGCTTGAGGAATTAATAATTTTTAAGTACAATTACTGCTTTGAAAAATGTAATTCAATTACAATTACTTTTTAAAAAAAAGTAATTAAATTAGTAATTTAATTACTTTAGTAATTAATTACTCCCAGCTCTGCTATATGCTTTTAACACGATTCCAGAACAAACAAATAACTTCTCATCTATTATCAACACCAACAGAAAATAAACAATAAACGTGAAGTTATTATTCACAATGTAAACGTTCCATCATAGGACTGATTTGTGACAACGATAATAGAGGTTAGTTAGGAATGTTAGGATGATTTGAAACTGCGCATGTTGGTCGCCCCGAAAGTTATATGCAGGGTCTAGACCAACGAGGTCTAAAGGATAGAGGAGCAATCCCAATTCAACTATATACTGTTTGTTTGGTCAAAATATTAATGCCAGAGAGGGGTGGTGGGGTGCATTTGTTGGCCCTAGTTGTGCAGTGGCGTACTGTTTTGAAAGGTGAGTAGAAAAAAAAACCACCATACTATTTAAAGTAATAACTTTATTATGCGAAAAAATTTATATAAACAAATAATATAATAAATAAAAATGCCTATTGGTTCTGAAAAGTTACTGCCTTTGTCAAAAGACTTCGAATTTTATATTCCTTAATGTCTCTATTTGTGTCAGTTTCATGATGGATGCGTAAGTTAAAACATTTAGTAAAAATTAGTTCCGTCAACAAAATGGAATGATTGGAAAAGGATCATCATCATATATAATATGATCCTCAAATACGTTGAACCAATTTGAAGCTAAACATGATAATGTTTCATTAATTAACATTTTAATAGATAACATTAATGTTGGGATGAAATAAATTTTTAGAATGTTTTATGAATTTGAAATATTTCTCCCCAGCTTTACAAACACTTACAACAAATTTAGATGCCCTTACGAGTTTTCCGAACGTCTTCCTTTTTTGTAGAAGTGAAAAGTTTGAATTATGTTTTAATATACCTATCTAAACATTTTGGACATTTGGACAAATCTAAAAAGAGGTAATAAACTAGTAAAATATTGAATAAATTTCTGTAGACTTTATTACAAAATAAACACTGACACTAGACATAAATACACTAATAATGTCTGAACTGACAGTTGAAACAGATCAGAGGGCGCTTACGGCAAGGTCGGCTAGAAGTCGACAACTAGTTAGTTTGTTAGTGTCATGTGCCACGCCCACTTTTCCAGTCTATATTATATTATGTCGTTGAACTAGACGCTAGTATATAGCAAGAATAGTACAGTACTATTCTTGAGTATATAGAGCTGCCGACTCGCATGTAAAAGCTAACACGGCCCGGTCATGCGCACTGAGATCTGTTAAGTATTGGCAACGCACGTAGGATTAAATTGTGTCTTTTGCGTAAAATCGAAGTCTATTTAGATTGTTACACATGTATAATGTACATATATGGGTACTTACTATATTTTATTTACTGTCTTATCACCACTGGCTTTACAAAAATTTAATTCAGAAATACCGGTCAAGATAAAGTCCGAAAAAGATTCAGATAAAACGCAAATGGTGTGTGCGTACAGCTAGCCGATCTATTGCGGGGCCGAGTCGTAGGTTCGATTTTTATTTTAGGTGAGTAGGAGAATAAATTAATATTTTCTCGATAACTTGCCAAGCCAGCTTGTTCCAGCACTCAGAGGTAGTTTTAATAGTGATGTTGAATTGAGGGCGCCATCCACAGAAAAATTTAAGAGAATTTGACTACCCTATAAGTGGTGACACCAACACTAAAAATAAAAAAATAAATTTAAGAAAAAAAAAATCACAATTTATTTTAGCAAACTTCGAAAATGACGAATTTTACAATTAAGGCAAGAAAAATGGTGGTAACCAGAAATTATCAATATCTGAGACCATTAAAATATTTTTGTTAATTATTATTAAGATTATATCATTAAAAATGATGACAGACGTTATTTGAATCTTAAATTAATAATTAGGTGCAATAAAATATTAAGTTTAAATCACATAAAAAAAAAATCGATAAGTAAGTTATGACTTAATAAAAATTCGTCGATGGTAAAAATGTCTTTATGTAATAAATTACACAACTTAACTAAGAAAAATTGAACTTTACACTTTCTCACCGATCCCTGAAGAAATGGACGCTACAAGATGGATCCTTGTGGATTCCAGCAATTTCTGTCAGCGACCTCATTAACACGGGCGGCTCAAGATGTATTCAGTTGACTTGATCACCTATATATGCTGGGGTTTTGCTGATGTGACTAAACTGAAGTTACTCGAAATCTACCATATCTTGACCTCGAACTAAAGTGACTGGACTATGGATTCATGGTATATAGCGTTTATTTAACCAACCCAACTAAACTGAACCAGATGATTTCCTTTGACTGCTGTATGTTTATGTGATTACATCGACACGTGGTAAACAAACGTGTTTGCATGGATCCCACAATGATTGAACTAGATTAATCAAATAACCCACGTGGTATTTTGAATGTTTGGATATTTAGAATATTAACAGCAAACTCAAGCAAATATTTAACAGCAAATATCTATCTAATTTTATTTAAAATTTAATATTTTATATATTTTTTATATTTTTTAATATTTTTTTAACAGCAAAACTCCTACGTTTTTGGGAATAAAAGAGAATTTGTGTTTGCAAAACTGAGGTTATCTTTACACAATTTAGATTTAGAAAATGGCAGTTCTGAAAAATATGGCTTGGAGCCGCAAATATTGGAGAGATAAAATTAATAAACAATTTTAATTACCTTTTACTGTTCGATGCACTAAAGTAAAACTCGATAATGACAAAAGTAGCAAAATGTTTGCTTAATTAATTATCGCGAACTTTGGAGTGACTGAATATCGCTGCTACAGAACTGGAAATAATATGAATTTCTCTCCGTGTCAGCTAGTAAAGTGGTCTCCCCTCCAACTAGACTAATGCTGCCATATTATAATATTTCAAAAACTTCTAGATATCAAATAACTAGATTTGTTAATCTAGAGGGTATATAGCTCTATGCAACTTACTAGATTTCACCGTATTATGTGTAACATAAACTCAGTATGCAAAGTCATAATTAAATTCGAATAAATTCGTTTCTTTTAATAGCCAAGGTGTTAATGTGTCGCTAGCAAAAACTGTAACATGATAACAAATAATGGTTTAAATAAAAGTATACAAAAGGTATCAATCTTAAATCTAAACACATTGTGCAGGATAATAATATGTCTGGGCATAAATAACTAAAAGATGGTAAATGCTTATACAGTATTTGTTAAATATTAGGCGTGATATATAGGAGTTTAATAAAAGTGCTTAAAGTTCCCTGGTGAACGTAACATAATAAACGATCATATGTGGCCTTTTAACTTCATTAATTTATTTATTATAGATTTAGACAAATAGGCTTAGAATGTCATGGAACGTCGAGATGTTAAGTTTGAGCTAAAAAAATGTCTGTGGGTTTGTCTGTAGAAAATATATAATGACTTGGTATTTGGCACAACTATATATTATAACGAGATCTGGAACTTGATTTATATTTTAAGCCTAACCCCTTGAAGGCTTACGGAGATAAATAGAGATAAACCGGTGAATGAAGCAAGCGTCCATAAAATTGCAATTTAGCGTTTGAAGGAGAAGACAAGCTCTCAAAATTTTTTCACATCTTCAGGCACACCTCCATGCAATTATTAAAGGGGGTAATAAAATAAAATTGTGATTTAGTGTATGTACAAGAACCAAAGATCCATCCCATTATAGGGGGTAAAGAAAATTGAAATTTAATGTGTGTATACGAGAAGCCAAGGTTTTAACATTTTTTTCTGGTATTGCTCTGCCCCTCATCAATACTACTCTTACCCCATAATGATTGAAATTTGGATGTGGAAGCAGTGCAATTCCTTGGGCAGAGGTTTTTTTTAAATAATAAAATACAAAAATTTATATTAAATTTACATTATATTCTTGCAAAGATATAGTATTAGACTTATCATCACTGTCCTGTCTCTTTCTCTTCACATTTTTGATCTTCCTTGATGGAAGTAAGTGCTTTTGTCGTTCAATTTTTGTATTGGAGGTAACAGCGAGTTGTGGAACATGCACATGTTTTTCTTCTGCTCTGCTTAGTGCACTTAAGCCAGATAAAACTCGTTAGATTAGACGATGCATATAGAATAGAATCTAATGAATCACAATTTTCAATATGTGCAGCTACATTACGTAATTTTTCATTAGTTTCATTTTCAAGTTGGGAGAAAATAGCGGTATGCTCATGCTCATGCTTTTTTGAGTTTGGATTAAAATTTCATCAGCATTTGCTTTTAAATAAAATTTCATACATACCATATGAATATTGAACTGAACCGAATAGTCGTGACAAAAACATGAATAAGCATGAAGGCAAATTTGACAATCATTGCACACAAAGTTGCATCCACATTTTTTAATAGATTCGCTTTTGGTTTTGACAGCATAATATTCCAGCAGTGAATTATTATCTAGATTTTTGGAAAATGAAACCAACCAATCTCTTTATCTCGTCGATGTAGTTCAGTAAGCTTACAAAGCACTTTATTTCGAGACACACTGACAAGGTGCCACATGAACATGGATCTAAGGCATTTAAGAACATTATTAATACTAAGTCAAGCCTTTGTTTACATTTGCCACCAACCATGGAATTGTGCTTCAATCTTGATGCCACTTTTCCAAAGACATGTTGGTGTTTCGTCCAAATCCTTTACGATAGCAATGAGCCCATTGTGTAAGTCGGCTACAGTAATACTTTTAAAAATATTCACCGTATTTTTTTGTATCAACATCTTTCAACAATCCCTGTATTGTTAATGGTAGCGTTGTTTCGAAGGTGGTAACATCCACCTCGTTTATCAGCAACTTTATCTTTTTCTTTACTTCCTTCCGTTTCTATTTATTTATTTTTGACAAGTTTTCATTAACATTGTTTTTACATGCCAATCGTACAGTATCTTATTTGGCCTACAATTGTATGTTTTTATAAAATGCATTAGCATCCTCCGATGGAAAACTTTTAGGTTTTAGTTCTGGAAATTCCCTTTTATGCGCGAAAACAATTTTTCAAAAACATTCTTGCTTTGTTTCATGCACCAAAGAAATGCTACTGGAAACCCGTAGTAGTCTTCGTCAATAACATAAGTGTCGTTAACTGTATTTTATACGGATTGGTACCATGTGTAGAATCGATCGTCAGAATATTATTACCATATTTCACTAACATCTCTTTCTGTGCAGAATTCATGAAAACTAAAAAAAGTCGTTTTTACTTATAATAGAGTCCTCGATACCATAACATTTGTATGCTAAAACGGCACTTTTCATTTTTTCAACCAAAATATCATTGTATCTTCATAGTGAAATATCACATCCGACTGAACATTTAACGTTTTCTTTACATTATAAATGTCTTGACTGAGTCGAACCTTTTTCCTATATCTTGTAAAATCCGTTGGCTTGGAATTCCTTGTATCAACTTTCCTGCTATTTTGTCTCTTTCTTCTTTTGTAAGGCGAAGCCTGCCCACTTCTAATAATTCATGTCCTACCTGAATTGAAACATTTTCAAGTAAAATAATCCACTTTCTTCCTTTGTGCAAGTTAAACGAGCTGGACGATGACTTTCCATTTTATCTGAACTTTTGGCTTTAATTTTTCTCTCTGGTACTGTACTTTACATTGGGAACATAAAAGTATCTTGCTCAAATTCTATTTTCCATTGTTGAAAAGCCTGCAGCGAGTCAATTTTTTTTTAAAATGTTCTACGGCAATATCATGTTTAGAAGTTCATCGTCCATCTCTTCATATGTCATCATATTATTTGGACAAAGAGGGCATTTCAATGTAGCCTTTTTAAGGTTTATTTCGATATTGTGTACTTTCTTAACCATGGTCTTTTAAATGTGATCTAGATCGGTACCCTCATAACAACAAACGTCCCCAGGACGTACACTTAGGTCGTTAGGTCTGAACGTCCCGGGTTTATATGGCATGTCCCGAAGACTACCGTTTGCATCCTGCTAGAGTCTGGTCCAGACAAATTTAAACAAAAATATGTGAAACCTGCTGTATAGTGTATGTTGTTTTTTTTTTCAGCAAATGAGAACATATTTGAAAAAGGAAATTAAAAACTGTAAAAATTAAATTAAAATTCTTAAAAAGTTTTACTGACAAAATTAACTTTCGAAATAAAAAAAATAACAATATATTTTCAATTTTTATGATCCATTTAAATTTTGTCAATGTTCCTAACTACTTCATGATAAAACATAAGATACGTAATGAAATGGACTTTATTTTTCTAATTTCATAAATCTTATTCGTTTCAACTATTTTTTTCATCTTGCGAAGTCACATTTGTACTTTTTTAAATTCCCGCCAAACGTTGTGTTTTTTTTTCTGAGGTGGGGGAATTTCGAGTATTTGCCGTCAAACTATGGGAATTCAATTTGGCAGTCCTGATTATTGTGTAATTTTTATTTTTATTACACGCTGATGTGCACGTTCGATAACGTTGTTATCAAAATTAGGTAAAGGCGGCCTTATACAACCAAGATTGGTAGACTATGAGGTTCCTTAATATACAGCTTTTAGGCGAAGAAGTCAGTGCGGGGGTGAAAGGTCAGACTATCTTTGTTCTTCGAACGCGCAGTAGCGGCGCAGTTATCTCACTCTAGAAGAACCGTCCGTACTGGCCCGAAATATGGTCTGACGTGTTACTATGATCTGTAGTGTTACATTCTACAACTTATCCTCTTTACTAGCATGCAGAACAGCGACTCAAAATGCGAGGATAATTACCACCGACCTCAAAAGCGGGTTATTGCGAGCCCGTTCCAGTTACGAGTTCTTGGCTTAATTAACATTACACAAATTCTTACAATATTTTGAATAAGGCTCTGCATCTGGTGTGATCTCACACCAGCTGTTCATTGGCTAATGCCATTTTTTGGTGGGGATTGTGAGTTATTAGGCCACCTTAAAGTATACCAACCTTGTTATACAACGACTTCTTCCAGCCAGCTTCTTTTCTTTGACCAATCACGGCTCTGTAATTATTATCAAGTTCAAGAAGCTAAAAATTGGTCCAAGTTTAACTTTTTTGACTTCTTAACATACTCCTCTCTTTCTAATAATATAGCCATTTCTGAATTTACTTCGATATGAAGGAAATTTATCACGCGAAATTTTTTTGTAGGTTATGGAAAAATAAATGTTGTATAGTGATTATTTGGTTATTATATGGAAAAAGACCATTTGAAAAGACATTACCTTTCAGTGCGAAATTAATGGAGTGAAGACGTCAATTAAAGTAAACAAAACCACATATTCTCTTCTTCAAGATAATTATTTTAAATTAATTCTAAATAGGTACCCTTAATGTAAAGGTAAATTTCTTTACTGATTGGTTTACAATATGATCCTTTATAATTTGTACCTAACAATTTTATAGATGACGACTTTGCCTTTGACTATATTTACAATTTGGTACAACAAGGAGATATTCCTGGCATCGATCCTCATGTTACCGAATTGGTGATAGACAGACAAGAAGGAACTATTGCAGAAAGTGCAGGAAATTCAAAGTCGAGTAAAGTCATACATTTTGATGACGAACTTTTTATATCGCTAGTGTGTCAAAGGCCACCACTGTACAATTATCGATTACCATTATTAGAACGAACAAAAAACGTGAAAGAAAAATTATGAGGAGAAATTGCAGTTATCATGAGCGTTCAGATGACATCAGCGGAGATGGCAAAAAAATGGAAAGCGCTTAGAGATTATTATTTTAAAATAAAAGGGCAAGAAAAGAAAAAGCCATCTGGTTCTGGATATGAGGAAGAAGAAAAGGTGACTTGGAAATATTATAATTTAATGAAATTTTTAGGTAACTATGTACATTTCATTTAATTCGTGATTTACTGATTTTTTTATAAATTTTAGATGTGGAAATATCTCGAAAAACACATACTAATGTATTGTCACCAGACTCAAATGCTTCTACTTCTACAAGTGTTTCTACTGAAGACTATACACCTAAGAAGAAACGTAAAGATGACGATATTATCGAGAAGTTCAGAGAAATAGCCTTGGAACCAGTTAGAATTACACACGTATCTGATCCAAAAGACGGTGTCGATTTCTTCTGTCTCAGGCTAGCAGATGGACTTAGGATGCTGCCATATAGAGTTCGAAGTGAACTTGAAATTAAATTTCTCACTTTGTTGCATGGAGCTATAATAGAGCACACTGATACCGATTAAAGTTGTTTGTTTTTAAATAGGTAATGTAGGTGTGTAATAAGTATAAAATATTTTTAATGTAGTAATACCCAAATAAAATATAAATCTTTATGTAACTGGTTTTATTAAAAATTACAAAAATAAACTTACTGAATATATAGATACATTGTACCTATAAACATTTCTAAGTTATAATAATACATTAAACGAATTTTATCCATCAAGGTTACATTTTTTCCACTGAAAAGAAATTGCACCCTCATTGTTAAAATATTCCATAAACTGTTCTCTTATCTTGCTAGCATTTTTTGTGTACGTGTTACTTCCAGTTCTTGATATATTCTGGCCCGTCACTATCAATAAAATTTGCAGGGCAATACTTTCTTTGCAAATAGGGTAATGTTTCTTCATATTGTTTAATGTAGTTGTGAAGGCATACCGTTGCCTTTACGATGCTGTCAAGAGTTTTTAAACTACAGTTAATACGTCTTTTAAAAATTCGCCACCTGGCAACATAGATCCCAAATATATTTTCAATACATCTACGTGCACGTGATAATCTGTAATTAAAAACTATCATATCATCACCCAAACCTCCCTTGCCAGGAAATGGACGAAGTAGGTAATCAGTTAACGGAAATGCTTCATCAGCTACAATAACATATGGAAAGTCCTTACTATTAATAGAAATTTTTGAAGGCTCAGGTATATGTAACTGATTCGTGCTCATTAATTTGCCGAACTGGGAGTTTTTAAAAACACCCCCATCACTTTTCCTTCCTTCGGCTCCAATATCTATCAGTGTAAAACAATAATTTGCATCGCAGACTGCTAAGAGGATTGTAGAATGAAAACCTTTGTAATTAAAAAATGTTGAGCCAGAGTTACAAGGTGCCTAAAAAATATACATATCATATTTATAACAGGTACACAAATCACTGTAATTAACTTACTACGATTTCAATATGTTTGCCATCAAGACAGCCAATGCAATGTGGAAATTGCCATTTCGTATTGAAATCGTTGGCAACTTGCTCCCAATACTTAGTGGTAAATGTTGGAAGTACTATATCTTTAAGAACATCCCAAATCACTGTACAAGTTTCTCTTATTATTGTAGACGCTGTGCTTTCACCAATTCGAAAATTACGAGCAATTGAAACCATAAGGTCACCACTCGCAAGATACCTAGAGCAATAATTTAGGGTAAAATCACTGTTAGGTATTAAATATTTACAAAAAAATCGTTACCTTAATGTTACCATTCACGGCTTACATACAACCTGTTTATTTTTGGTCCTACTAAGGATAATAAACTATCAAATTGAACAGGTGTCATTCGACAATGATTAAAAAATTTACTGGCATCGTGTAATCGCATTTCTTGTAATAAGTTTTGATGGTCCCCACATAATTGTCTCACTACTGCAGTGTTTATTGGATTGGTCCAGAATCGACGAGGTATTCTTTTTATTTTTTTCCTTTATCAGCTTCCAAGCTGTATAATACATCAACATTCTTCTTCGTCTTATTACACCAGTAATTACTGAAATCGCATGTTCTTGCTCCATTTTTACTGCAAACAATAAATGAGTATAGAAATGTCACGTTAAAAAGGTTATGTTTATATTTTCTTGCTTGGCGAAAAAAGAAGCAGCAGGAAAAGCTGTCGTGTAAGGCCCCAAAATTTATCTTCCAAAAAACGCAAAAAATGTAACTTCTAGAAGTTGTTGTATAAGGCCGCCTTCATAGTCGGGAAAAGAGACAGCAACATTTCTCGTGAAATTTTCCCATGTCCGGCTGACAGGTCGCCAATCACAATAAAAGCGATGTGCTCTCTTTTTTTAATGCTTCGCCAGCCTTGACTATCATCAAAATATCGCTGACTCTTTGTTCCGTTTTTAGCTGAGTTGCGTCATCTAGCCACTCCTCGATGGAGTACGTGCTGGTATCAGGGTCATATTCAACTAAACGGAATGATGTGGACGTCGACGCTTGCGTGATGGGCTCATCCATTGTGCTCGGCACGGGCGTTGCCTCCGCGACCATCTTTGTACTACGCATCAATTCTTGTAATTGTTTTTGCTGGGTTTCCACCAAAGCTATTAAAGTGTCCTGCCACTGTACTTTTGCTCGTTTTGGCAAGGAAACCTCTACTTCCTCTTGTCCTCGTTCACTATTGTCACTGTCCTGTGCACTAGTTGCCACGTCACTAGGTAAGTTATCCATGATACGAAAAAATTGAGTTTTTCACAACTAAACTGATTTTAATGTTCTTTATCGGGCACACGGGATAGTATCCCACTTCTGATGTTTCAACCCCAAATAAAACTAAAAACGCCCTTCCAAAAAAAAAAACTGGTTTATTTCCATGCGTATACTTGACAAAATATATTGTTAGACTGACTAATTCAACTTCTGCTCAATCTGGCCGACGCAGCTCACTCGGCAGCCGTCGGGAAAAACTCGGACGCTCAGGGTCGCGATGCTCCTTCAGAGGAAGGGTAAAGGGACGGCCGCCAACATGGCCGCTCCGCTAACATATGTGTGAAATATTTTCGTGTAATATTACAAGTTACATTCTTGTAATATAATATGCTTATTTTACTGGCAATATTAAAGATACATTGATGATAATATGTGACATACATTTGCTAAATATATTTTTTTATATTACGGAAATATTTTCGAGATAATATTAACTAAATGTTTGTTCAATATTTTGCAATTTAACATTTCTCAGATATACCAAAGTTAGTTATTTTAATATAAACATCATACTGCAAGAAAACATTAAATATGTTACTTCAGTTTAACATTGCGTAATATTACGGATATATATTTTGTTTAGTGGGATATTTTTTCCGTAAGTTGTATAAACTGTTAATAAAATATTGAAAATATTTTTTACATATAAGCACTGTTTTTTGAATATTTATAAAATATTTCATGCTGTATGGGTATAGTTTATAATTTATTCCTATGTATCTAAAACTGATTCGGCTAAATTTTTAACTAAATCGGTTAATATCTAGCCGGCCTCCCACGGCCTTGAAAATGAAAAAAAAGGCCAATTTTTTGATTTTTAACATTTTTCAAATTGACATGTGAAAAGTTTTTATGATTCTTTATTAATGTCTAAATGCGTGTGGCAAAAGTTTTCCGAATAAAATATTTTTCAGTTCCAGGGAAATTAGAAATTTGTCACTAAAAAGTAGAATTTTACGAAAATGAGGTATTTTTGTATAACATTTCTAATTTCCCTGGAACTGAAAAATATTTTATTAGGAAAATTTTGCCACACGCATTTAGACATTAATAAAGAGTCATAAAAAATTGTCAATGTCAATTTGAAAAATGTTAAATATCGAAAAATTTACCTTTTCCGGGCCGGCTAGATATTAACCGATTTGACTAAAAATTTAGCCGAATTAGTTTTAGATACATAGCAACAAATTATAAACTATATCATTTGCAAATTCAAATTTTCATTTTTTCGGCCCACTCTAATATACATACAAACTCTTACATACTAAGTGGATGTTGTTAACATTTTCCTTTATTTTTTTCTTCCAGAATCATCCATAACTTCTGATTTCCTTTTTAATGGTTTCATTTTGGCAGATTTATTTAAGTACTTAATTCGCACAAAAATCCTTTGCCGCACAAATCCTCTTATTAAAGCTAGGGGCACGTCAACTTTTTTTTGATATGTAAACAACTGTTTTCTTGACAATTTTCTTTTTACATCTGAAATGGTTCTTATGATATTTCATAAAATATGTATTCATCTTAGTCATATTATTTGTCCATGAGGCGATAGGTTCGGTTAAACCACCAAACGATAAGCTCTTAATCCATGTTGCCATAGCATAGGTATGCATTTCTTTGTCAGCATTTTCATAAGTGTATTGCCCTAGGTCAGGATATTGGACTTTGAATTTTCTTGCTAAATACCCAGCAATATAAATCAGACCATCATTTTCAGAATCAGGCATATTTGTGTTGCTGTGTGAAGCTTCGATGAACTGCTGGTACTTGAACTGCTGGATTGGCTGAAAGATTCTTTATTTTCTTGGTCAATGGACATAGGAGGCGTTACTTTAAACCTTGTAAGGCAAGCCTTTTGAAATGCAGTTGCCAGTGCCCAGTACATAATCACTATCAGTTTCTACACAAACATTAGTATTTTTTTGGATTATTCCAGGGTTTTTCCCAAAAGTATCATCCTAATTCTATACAAGGCATTCAAAGGCGAGGGATGGTCATGCAGGCCTCCTCTTGTTCTTAGCGGAAACAGAAAATTTATATATTAGTGACTTTTAAAAGTAATTTTCCCAAAATATTACCTGAGAAAAAAAATTTCCAGGCAGTCTTGGTTTAATCGATGTGTTGAAATGTATTTCATTTTATGTTTGGAAACCAAATCTTCATAAAGGTTTTGAAGTGTTATTGTGGATATTATGACTCCCTTTTGAAAAATTTGAATGGAATTTTTTGAGAAACATCTCCTTCCAGAAAAGGTGTTCTTTACTTTTTCTAAAATTTTATTCTGTTCTTCTAAATGTATCCCTCCATATGGACGTTTGCTTGGAACTGATGCCTTTGGTGAATATGAATTAAATATGTCAAACCATAGTCCTATCATCTCTATAAAATCTGCTACATCCTGGGCTAATTTTTTATCTTCTCCAGGTAAATATCTTTTTAGGGCAATGGCAGTGGTATTGGAAAGTAGTTGGGCAGCTAAAGCAACTTTTTGTCTCTGAGCCTTTGTACATGTGATGTGGAGTGATGACAATTTGTGACATGAACTTATTTCTGTGCTAGTTAACTCTGTCAAGGTTTTCACTGGATGTTTTAATATCAATGTTCCATTTTCTAATATAAAATCTGTGTCCAAGAACCTGTTTCTTATTAATTTTAAGAGATGTGGAACATCGGCAAAACAATATATTTTTAAATTTAATGGGGGTATTCATAATAAATTTTTTTGTATTTATACCAAGTTCTTGCCACAATCCCACATTTCCTCCACCACAATCAGATACACATGCTACAACTTTGTACTTAATGCTAAATAGGGCACTAATTATTTCATCTAGGATCTGCTTTGTTATTCAATTTTAGTGAAGAGCACAATTGTTTCATAAAAAAAATTAAAGTAGAAATAAAATTAAAAGAAGGTACAAAACTTATCTTGCGTATGGTATGCCGTACGCTTTAAAATCAAAAGTTGAATCTGAGTTGGCCTCAATGGTAGATCTGAAATATTAACGAAAGTCAGGTTTAGTACCTGGGCAAGTCCAATTGTAGTCGTGCCAAAGAAAAATTCAAATAATCGAATTTGTGTAAATTTAAAAAAAAAAACATTAAATTAAGTCATAGAAATGGATCATTGCGTATTACCCTTACCTGAAGATACTTCTGCAAATCTTAGTGGAAATAAATATTTCACAGTAATAGATATTAAAGGAGCTTATCAACAATTGCAAATTAGTGATAGTTCAAAAGAGCTCTTGATAACAAATACTCACCTAGGTCTTTTTACATATAATAGACTACCCTTTGGAAGTTCTGCACCAGGAATATTTCAGTCTGTTATGAACACTATTTTGTCAGGCCTTCCTAATACTAAGTGTTACCTGAACGACGTATTAATTTTCGGAATTAGCCTTGAACAATATTACCAGAATGTTGCCCAAGTAATGAAACGATTAGGCGAATACAATGTCAAAGTAAATACAACAAAATGTAAATTCTATGAAAGTAGTGTTGAATATTTAGAACATGTAATAAAATCAGACGGTATTTATGAAAACGAATGGAAAAATAATTAGCCTACAAAATGCACCTTCACCCAAAAATTTGTCGCAATTTAAATCCCATCTTGGATTATTAAATTATTACCGGAAGTTTATTCCAATGTTATCCTCCAAAGTAAAACTACTTCATGATCTTAGTAAATCGGGTGCTGAATATATTTGGTCAAAAGAATGCGAAAAATCTTTTCAGCAAAGTAAAGAACTACTAATGTCTAACCAAGTACTTGTGCAGTATGATCCTCAGAAACCTATATATTTAACTTGTGATTCTTGCAGCTATGGGTAGGAGCGGTGTTAAGCCATAGGATAAATGGTTAAGATCGTCCGATCGCCTTTGCATCAAGTACTCTATCCTCAGTTGAACAAAGATATTCTAATATAGAAGGAGATTAGGTTTAATGTTCGGATTAAGAAAGTTTCATAAATTGATTTTTGGACGAAAATTTGTGTTAGTAACGGATCATCAGCCTTTGAAATTTATTTTTTGTAGAAATAAAGGTAAGTATCCCTGTTACGTTTTCTACACGCATAATTCGTTGGGCCATAACATTATCGGGGTATGATTATGAAATTGAATACAAAAAAGGATGTCTAGTAGGGAATGCAGATGGATTATCACGTTTGTCGCTTGAAGAGGAAATTCCTGATTCTTTATATTCTTTTAATCTAGATGAGGAAGTCCCACTTTGCAGTGATGACAGATAATGCATCAAAGAAAAATTTAGTTTTAACTAAGGTTATAGAAATTACTATCATGGGGTGGCCAAATAAAATTACGAATGACCAGTTTAAACCTTATTTTCAGAAAAGGCATTAACTATCAGTAAAAAAATTGCTTGTTAATAGGTAACAAAGTAGTAATTCCAAGTTCTTTACGAAACGAAATTTTAAAACTTTTTCATGAACAACACTTATATATCGCCCGTACTAAGATGTTAATGAGGTCCCTGTTGGTGGCCAGGTGCTATGATGACATTGAAACTAGTACTTGCGATATTTGCCAACAAACTCAAAATGTTTCAAACAATAGTTCACTGTTACCTTGGTCCAGTGCCCCTAACATTTTTTACATGGTAAATATTGATTTTATCCATAAATATGAGTATACTTTTTTAATTCTTGTTGATAACAAATCGAAGTGGATTGAGGTAAAGTTAATGAATAACGGAACCAACGCAAAAGAAACTATTTCAAAATAATAAGATATATTTTCAGTTTTTGGTATTCCAGTTGAATTGGTGTCAACTCTTCAGAATTTTATGCATTTTGTCAAGCAAACGGGATTAAACCCATAAAATCGCCCCCATACCACGCACAAAGTAATGGTATAGCAGAGAGGAGAATTCAAACAGTTGAAAAAGGGTTGGAAAGAAATCTATTTTTTGAAAAAGTTAAAAATATATCTCGGAGTTTTTTAGCAAATAGACCAACAAATTTCTTATTTACTTATAGAAATATTCCTTCTAGTACTACTGGGGTATCTCTTGCAGAAAGTCTTCTAAAAAATAGACCTAGAACTAGGTTTGATTTGATAAAACCTTCTTTTCATAGCCGTAATAGAGTAAATGATAATATTACGAGAAAAATTAAAATTATACCGTGTAAGTGAAACTGTTTTTGTGTTAGGTAGTACAGGGGTTAATAAGTCTTTCAATACATCATAGGCTTCTCCCCCTATTAATGTTAAAATTAATGGTACCTTTTTTTCTTCTACCACCCCGTTACATATAAATAATTGTTCCATGCGTTCCACATACGTTGTTACATCAGACTCTTTAGGCTTAAAATGCTCAATCATACCCATTAACGCCATTTTGATAACTTTTTTCTTACTAGAAGGCTTGACGTTGACTTTTTCTCTTAGGATCTTCACTGCACTGACACGTAGATTCTACCTACTCGTCGCCAAAATTCTGTTATGTATTAACACACACGTTTATTTAACTAGACTTTTATTTAACTATTTTATAATACGACAGTAGACAACTCGGGAAAACTTTACATCGATTGACACATTTAAAAACGTCTTACTCCTCTCAGCTTCTGTCTGTCACTACCAACTACGCTAACCAAAGTTACCAACATGTGTAGAACTCAAGGCTAGTTTATACAGATATGTAAGCTCAAGTTTACAACAGTAACAGTATTAGCGTATGCACTAAAATCAATAAATGAAACGTTTGGGCAAGATTGGTAAGCTCACTGTTTTAACAAATTTGTGCAAAAATTGCATATTTTCCATGAAAATTAATTTTTGTCCTTTCGATGCTTCGCTGCCGCTTTTTCACTTGTTTCTGTATCCTTTTTTCATATGAAACCTTTTCACGGAGTTGTGTCCATCTTGTTTGGCATTCTTCAACTATAAACTAATTAAAAATATATTTTTTTATAACTATTAAACAAAATAGGGTTTTTTAAATCGGCAAAAAGTGTAGTAAACGTCAATTAACTTACCTGACAAGTTTAATGTCTCTGCAATTTCGCACCAGGAATTATTTTTCTTAATGACATCTTTAAAATCTTTTGAGTTTTTGTCGTAAAGATGAGGATAACTTCCCACTGCATCTAAAAGCATGGCATTTACGTTATTTTCATTATTATTATTAGTCATAAGTAAATTACTTTCCGATTCTTCAAGGTAAACCTCCTCTTTCACAATAATTATTGTCTAATTCGAAATATGTCTAATATTGATGGTCACACATTTTTTATTCACACTAAGTATCAAAGATTATACACTTCAAAGTATCAGTTGCAATAGTTAACCTGCCGTTGCCTGAAACGTCTGTCAAAGCACGCTTTAAAATAATACGGCTAAAAAAGAACCTACTTTATCAAATGATATATTAAATGCTGATGGGTTGTGAATAATTGTTGAAATTCGAAAACGAGAAGAATGGAACAACGATATTCTGTGACAGTGGTACAGTTGATTTAAAAAAAAACTGGTACAACTCTTGTAATCGAAAATCTTAATAGTTTACTTGTGTGCATATGTCTGTAAATAGGGCTGGCCAGGCATGTCGAGAGGGGGGGTGGAGAAGAGGTGATTTACCCCGGACCTGGGTTTTTTGGAGGAGACCGGTTTTCGTAGTGTTTTTAAACTTATTAAACCTTTCTTTTTTATTTTATTCAAATGGAATTTTTAAAAATAATTAGAAAATAACTTTTTCAAAACATTTTCAAGGCTGCCATATTATTGTTTAAAAAAATAATATTTGTTACGGATAATTCTACTAATGGTTGTAATTAAAATACTAACTGAATAATGATAATTCTATTTTTAAAATAAGAACACAAAAATACCACTTGAGATTAAAAAAAAAGTAAACAATGCAAACTGAACATAAAAATACAATAAAAAAAAATAAAATAAATGAACTTCAACTACGTAATACAGAATTAACTAAACTGGATTTGTTGACAAACTCAAAGCACTTTGATTATCGTTGAACAAAGTAATACACAACAAATTTCCTGCCAATTCGTACAATAAATTTCTGATATATATATGGCCTCTTTTGTAGCCTCAGATATGGCCACACACAGACATACAAGGCTACAGTTTTTTATTTTACACTAGCATAAAAAATCACATATCCACAAAGCTTGAACACATAGCCCCCCATATGATTTTCTGACTGTTGAATAACTTGCTCAATTAGTATCTACATAGCCTTGTAATTTTTTGTTTCCCTTAGTATCTTAAAATGCGTTTACAAGCCCTTCAATGGTTCTCATTATAGTTTGAATTAAATTGACTCAGAAAACTTTTCTTCCGCTTTCTAAAAGAAAATCCAACTTAGATTCGACTGGAGTTTTTACATGTTTACATTCAGTCATGTTGAAACGCTTAAGTAACTGTTCAATATATTTTTCTTGACTTAAAATTATAGAATTATTTGCGTTATCCCCATAAACCTGCATACCCAAGCATTCTTTGACTAAATCAATTTTGCTTTAGCTTGATTTATATTCGTTGCATCAGTTTTGGTTTCCTCGATACACACCTTGAGTCCATCAAGAACCAACACATTTTCCATGCCGAAAGACAAATCATCATAATTTTCACGGCTCTTTAGTTTCGGAACACTCGCGATGAAACTACTGTTCGCATTTTAAAAAACTTTTACTTTTTATTCCATAATACTTAATACTTACAAAGAACAACACGTGACCTGGGCCCATAATCTGTTGAAATTCGAAAACGGGAAGAATGAAACAACGATATTCTGTGACGGTTGTACAAGAACTAACTTTTATTTTATAAAAGATAACATTTATCTCTTTTTAACAAAATAGAGCTAGCACTTTAGCAAATCATATAACCCCTATAGTTGGTAATACTAACACAATATTTAAAAAAGTTGATTATTTTAACAATAATGAATGTGAATAGAAATTTTAATTTTTCTAAATTTTCCATGCATTATACGAGCGCGCTATAAGATAATGGCCACCTTATGCCTGTACTCTGATTGACTAATGACTCTATGCATCTATGCAATCCGTCTGTGATGGTCTCTTAAGCCAGTATATTTTTGACAGTTGCCGATGTTTATTCAGTGCATTGCTAATTATTTTACTGTAGAAATTAAACCCGCTCATTGAAATTTATAATCTGACATGTTGCTATTATTAAAGGGTAAAAACATCGTTTCTCTAACGACTTCCTTTTATAATCACGGTCACAAATCTATAATTTATTCAATTAATCAGTAATAGAACCTACGTTTTTCTACACCAATTATGTTGTATGAATGAATATTATAATATGAATGATGGTTTTAGGTGCTGTACGAGGGACACCGGTTTGTGCTAATGCAACAAATTCTGAAATTGGTCAAGCTCTCAAAAACTGGATAAAAATGCCCCAGACATGCCACATATTGGCAGAATATTTTAAACGACAGACCTTGTCAGAATTTTTACAATATTTAACTATGATATTTCGCCAGCATTGTGTTTTAATATTGGACCAACGTTGAAACATACAGTGTGTTTCACCTTTCACGGTAACGCGTTCGTTGCTCAGGTATTAGTCATCCAATTTCTACCCTTGATGCAATTTTGTGGGTAGTATCATGCAGATCTCTCCCGTCTAGGACACATATGCTTTATAAACAACAAAAAACTGTCAATCCTAGTAATTTAAAGCACATAAAGATACAATTATACAGAATGTTCGAAGAATGGCAATATTTTAAAGACAAAAGAGGAAAAAATAAAAACAGTTAAGAAATACTGCATATATGGTCTTTTACATCAAACTCTATATCTTTTACCATTTACAAGATCCCAGGACATATTGTAGGTCACTTGAGCAATGTTATGCAGGTAATATGATGGTTACAAGACAATAAAAAAAACTAAGTGTGATAGTAGATTCGAATTCTACATATTGGAATAGGATAGGGTAAAAACTACACTTATACCCTTAATAAAAATAGACAAGAATATTTATATCTATTAAAATACGATATTTATAACGTCAAGTTAAACTATGTGACACGTTATCGATGTTAAGTAATGAATGACTCAATTATCCATCCACTGGACTCTTCCCTCCCGTCCAGCTCTCCTGCCGAAATCTCACCGCGTCGCGTCGGCACTCCAGAATCTTACAGATGACCTTGGCAACTGCCGACGCCTACACACAAAAAATGCTTATATATTTGTTATTACATAATATTATTTAATTAATTAGAAATGTTAGGTTTTAAACTTGATATCTGATGTGACGAGTATTATGACAAAGCTACGTTGTCATCATTGTCTTTTAACATTTGAATGTTTGTGCTGCCGCTAAGGTCAAGTGTAGGCTGACTGGCTGGAATGTGTCTGTAGCATTATTTTACATTTTTTTTTGCCTTTATACAGTTTTAAATCTTCCGGTTTAAAGAGAATCTCTTTAACTTGATCTCTATTAACAGAATGCGTACCAGGAACTGCTCGTACATCGTTATATATCCTTGTATTTCGAAAACCGCTAATATTGTGTTTTGGTATTTCATAGTACATTTGTTAAGCAATTCTACAAAATTCCTCTGATATTCTTTTCCTGGGATTTAATCTTTGCCACTTAATGAGATGTTTTAAAAGGGCCAAGTATCGTAACATCTAGAAGTTGCAATACATGAGTAGTGTGGGGAGGTAGTTTTAAAATAGTTATATCGTGTTCACTTGCAAGTTTGCATAGTTCAGGACTAGCATGTGTAGCATGACCATCATAAATAAGCAAAATAGGTCGTCCTTTCGGAATATTTGCTTAAAATCTTCTTTCCTACCATTTCAAGAAAATTTTGCTCTCCATGCATCCTTTTTTTGTAGCTGCATAAATTCTGACTGATCCACGATTCTATAATATTTATTCCCTAAATATTACCAATGCAGGCAATTTCTCCCCAGAAGCTGAAGTACAAATTATGACACTTGTATTTTGTTTACCAGAAGAACTAATCATGCTTGTGCTGTGGACTCCAGTTGCACCTACTACCTTAGTTTTCTTGGAGTCATGGCAAAAAGAAGTTTCGTCCAAATTGTAAATTTGCCCTGGCTTACCTTTCAAATTTAAATCGTCAACTGTTTTCGTCAGCAAATCAAAGAATTCATAAATCACAAATGGATTTATTTGTGCCATTTGAGCGTATTCAGCTGCTTAAGGTTTTTTAATGGACAACTTGTGTCGTTTGACGAACTCTAGATATCAATCTTCACCTGGACGCCTATATTTAAATCTTGTTTTTATGTCATTACTTTTTATGTGCATTTGCACATCATCCAGGACCTCACTTCTAGACAATCCAAATCCCCACTTCTTCATGGTCAGAACCCCATCAACTAAGCGTTTCTCATCTTCAACAGGAATTGAACGTTCCCTCCTCCTCCTTTTCTTGATTTAGCGCCAATACCTAGTTTCTCTAACGTAATGTTGTAAGGTCGATCTAGGAATGTTCTATTGTTTTGTAGCCCCCCTTAAAATTGTTCGGCTGTTCTTTTACGGCTGCAATAGCAGTTTGAAGTTCTTCACAGCTATACTGCCCACTATTATATGAAGAATTTTTTTATTGCAGAATGGGCAAAGTGTACTACTACAGGTGTTGTATAATTTTCAAAAATTCGCGTTTAGTAGGGTACAATGCTTCGTCACACTCAGACAGGGAAAGTAATCAATTGTCCGGCACTTCACTCTTACAGGTTTGACCCATGTTTGACCATTTCTTTTTCCATAGCTTTAACTCGCCTATTAGGATTTTTGCCACAACGTCCCATTTCCTTAAAAAGTATTCCGTATTTATTTGCTAAAGTATTTGCTGCACAACATATGATGTCTTTAGTTTCATTAATTATTTATTATCGGTGTAGGAATACAAATTATCAAATAAAATAATGCCAGTATGTCTTTTTAAACGAGATTCTATAACACCTATTATGCTATCCAGAAAAGAGATGTATATGGTTATTCGATAATAATCATCTACCGAGTCAATATTGGGATTGGCACGATTCTTCATAGTTTTAACCAACCTAGGTGTAGAAAAATCGACATTCACTTTATCTAAACATATTCTTATGCCTTTAAGTAGATCATTAAAATTCTGTTCCGCTTCTCGGCTTTGTCTCATTTAAATATTTATTTATTTATTTATACATTTTATGCATGGAAATAACATAACATTTAAACCGTCAGTATAATTTTTTCTAAAATGTTTTGTGCACCTAGGTGACTTAACACCTGCATGTGCTTAATATTTTAATGTTTAATTCTTAAATGCTAATAGAATAGAATAGAATAGAATAAGTTTTTATTTGTGCAAAAATGTATAGAAATTGTACAAAACAACACAGTTAAGCCACAGAAACCTAGTAAAAGGTTTGTTCGTGACTCCTGTATAGTATTCGTATTACCAAAATATAAGAATAAATTTAAGTGAACATACCTATAACGTAACTAACCTATGTAAATATACCACGACACGCTCCAGGTGAGGCGGCTAGTCTTTACTCACCACCTGATGATGGCTACTTAACACGACAGCGGTTTGTCGAGTAGCTGGGGGGCGCTTTTAATCACCCCGCGATTCTGTAAAAGTAGGAATAGCAATAAAAAAAATTGTTTGTCTAAGGTCACTCGGGGGAAGCCCGATTTATTAAGACTCAGAATATAGGGGAGCGAATTGATTAATGATTACTGGGCTCCGGCATACTAACTGTCTACTGACGTACTTACGAATAAACGACTTAAAACTAATTTATTTCTAAACAACTTCGTGATAGAAGTACAGCTATTTGCGCGCGCCCCTGGATTATAATAACCTGTCCAGAGCAAGTAGCTCCGTGAACGACAGGAGGCATTCGCTGGTGATTATTCTTTTTTAACCTCTCTCTCGGGGCTTTCAAAGTGGAAAGGAAATTAACAATTTTGAATTCCGTCTTTTATTGGTACTATTAGATTGCCGAGGTGAGACAAAATTAAAATTAAGAGAATTTTCTGACGTTAAAAATGTAATTGATGATTCGAATTAAATGGACGAAAGCAGAGATTCTAAAGGTATGGTAAAGCCATAGTTCCACCCCTAGGTCAACTCAGTCTCGGGCTAAGCCCTGCTAATTTGAATTTTACTTCCTATTACTAATAATTGCGAATGATGTATTATACTTCGCTGGTGAAATGTCAGCTAGTAATTAAAGAAATAAAATGATTCTTAAAGTTAGAAAGAACTTAACGTAAAATAATAACACAAGTAATTAGATTAACCTAAGCGTGAGGTAGGGATTATCGAATTAATACATTGATAGTCAATTAGTAAAAGAGTTAGAGCTACTAAAAATAAAATTTGAATGTAAGTACTTAATAGTGCAGGTAGCAACAGCAAAAAAAAAAGAAAAATAGCAACAAAACAAAAAATACAAATGAAAGTAGTAATAAAAATTGTAAAAAAATTATTCCCTGAAATGTCGGTGCGACGTGGGGTACCTTCCTCGTCTGCGAGGGGAGATCTGTGACTCGTGATCCCCTAGGGAACTACGAGTGGCTATCAAGGATAAAAAGAAAATTTTAAAAAATAAAAATAAAAATCGGTACTTAGTAAATGCAATGCTCCTGTCACCTGTCGAATGAATTTAATTTGGTAATTTCAAAAGATTTATCACTGGCTAAGGTTTACTTAACTGAGCGTCTGTGCTGGATGCGTTCAGGTGTGAATTTAGCTACTGGGGGTTGGGGTACCTGTGACAGGTAACGCCTATGAGAGCCCTGAGTGGTAGCTGAGACAGGTAGGGAGCGAATTGATTGGCGGTAAGAATTTCGGTGATAATGATATTAACTAGTTGAGTGAGTAAGAGATAAATTGTAGTGAGTAATTGTTAATTAGTGTAGTTTAATTTGTTATTTGTAGGTGCCCCAAGGGACGCTACCACTAAGCCTTAATGGCGGACTTCCAGTTTTGCTGTGGCCTTTCGAAGATGGAGGCGGAGCCTCCCTCTTGCGCAAGACGCCAGCAACCCTCGTGTCTTCCGCTGGAATGAAAGGCGCGTATAGATGTACAAATGGAGGCTCAGAAATTATTTCAATTAAATTTTAATGAACAGAAATTCACTACGGTATCAAGTTCTGAATCCGCGCTCCTAACACTCTCTACCGTATTTCTCAACGTTTCCTATGTTTTATTTTTCATTCAGAGCTTAATTAAAGAAGTTACCACTAATGCATTTGGCGCGTGTAGTCAACTTCCCCTACTATCTTTTTCTACAACTCCAGTGCTCTACGACCCGAAAATGGTCCCAGCACATCTTTAATTATTTGAAAAAGAAAAAAACTGAATATAATTTTGTCAAACTGCTTTAAATAAATTTTGACAAAAGATTAGTTGGTAGCCAAACTAGTCCTACGTTCGAGAGGGCCAGTCCTTGAATTTACAACCCCACGGTTGAGAAAGCTTAGCTTTTATGGTTGTTGCTTGAAATACAAAAGAAACTTTTATTATACCCTTGTCCCTGTCGGGAATAACGGAAATGGTCCAACGTCGCACTAACCCACACAGTTAAACAATAATAACACAGAAAACAATAATGGCAATGAACGCCAGGTCCACGCTCAGGCTATGGTTCCGCGATTCTCACCTGTTAGCAGATAATTAATACAGTAAATAGCTATCACAGGTAGGTATTGCGGGACTTGCCTGAACTTGGCCGCTTGACGTCGAACAGATATGTCTTACTCGAATCCCTCGCTGTAATCCCGGAGTAACGAAGAAGGTAACTACACCTGTTGCTCACACCTGTCTCACACTCGCGGATCGATGGGGGATGAATTTATGGTAATCGGTTAGGTTGATAAGAACGCGTTTCCAGCCAGACGAAATAATACAATGATAATTATTTGAGATGTTGATTTGAATTTATTCTTCCAAGTCAAAGAAAAACTAAAACAATTAATTCAAAAGTATGAAGATGCTCTCCGGTGCTTCAAACATGCAAAGGTGAATGGATCGATGTTTAAAATTATGGTTAAATTACTGTAAAGTCTCAAGAACGACTCGGCGTCCCTGACGCCGCGGAATTTTTCGTGGTTGGACTGCTAAGTGCCACTATGCGGGTAGGAATCACTAGTTGTGCAAAATTTGGTTTAACCGACTGGCTGAAAGTGCCTGCGACACTAAAAGGATTTATTTCACTGAATTTAAATGAGAAGCTAACACTGGTAAAACAAAGAAAAATGCTCGACGCGGTGAACACCCTTATGCAAAGGACTGTCTCCTACTTGGCGAAAAATGACGACTGACTTACTTTTTCCTTGTCTTTAGTTTTGTACCCTCGAAGGCTTGGGTGTTGTTTTTTGTGGCATAGGTTCCAAGCGGAGCATAAGGACCTTTATTGTCACCGACCAAGTGGTCATATGCAAAATTGCATAATTGTGATGCATTTGATGATAATTCGTGAACCACCCCGCGGATCGTTCCGCGGATGGTCCCATCGTAAAGGTGAGGTTTTTCTACCCCTCGCCGCCAATTTTTTAGCGCTTCACCGTGAATGGCTCGGCAGCTATGAATTTTTAATTGAAAAGTTTTGATCTCCCCGCTGAACCGCCCCTCGGAGTTTATCCGAGATTACGCTCCGTGGTTTCGATCTAATGAGTCGTTTGCTCGCGCCTCATGTGCTCGGCGACGAGCCTCGTCGAATGAGACCACTTGACTACCTGTGACTCGCTTACCCTATTTGTTATGTAATTAATTTGCTGGCTCCATTTTAGGTGCTTGTCCATAATAATTCCTAAGTATTTCATTTCGTCAGTTTCTATTATTTTGTGCTGGAGATTATTTATCTTTTTTGAGTTGAACTTTGGCCTGTTACAATTAGTTACTGTAAATGCAATATACTTGGTTTTTTAAGCATTTAAGGAAAGTTGGTGTTTGTCGAGCCATTTTTTTATTGTTTCGATGCCTTCGATTACATTTTCTTTTGTATGTTCTCACGTATTTCCATTGAACAAGGCGACTGTATCATCTGCGTATGATACAATTTTGGCGTTTATATTTATTCCTAGCAAGGAGTTGATGTAAACAGTAAACAGGATTGGTCCTAGTACTGTTCCTTGTGGTATTCCCATTTTTATTAATTTTGGGTCGCTTAGGCTATTCTTAATTCTTATATGTTGTACACAATGAGATAGGTAATGTTTAAAGATATTTAACATGGTACCACGAACCCCATAGTGTGATAACATATTAAGGAGCTTTTCATAGTTTACTGTGTCAAATGCCTTTGCCAGATCTAAAAATGCCCCAATACATTTTTTGTTCTTATCTAAATTATTTGTGATTTCTTTTATTACCTTGTACATTGCATCTACAGTTCCCAAACCCTCTACAAAACCAAATTGATTTTTGTGTAATATATTATTTGTCGTTAGAAAAACTGTCAGACGGTCTTTTATAATATTTTTCGAATATTTTGGCAAAATTATTTATGAGGCTAATGGGTAGATAGTTTGAGATTAGAGTTTGGTTTTCTGATTTGTGTATAGGTGAAACAACAAAAACTTTAAATTGATGCGGGATATAACCAGTTTCAAATATAAGGTTAATACGAGAGGAGTCACTATTTCATGGTGGACTAGTTTGATTATTTTTGCTGAAAATTGAAATTTTGTGTTTCAGTAATATGTTCCAGCATCTTGCTTCCTAACTCCAAAAGAGTGTTAAGGATATCTTCTGCACACTTTGCATCAAAATTTCTAGTTTTGAGCATTTTCCTTAGAGGTAAGGTTATTGCAAGCACGTCACTCAAGCGATATAAAGAAATAATGAAATTGTTAGTTAGTAGGTATACGTGACTTTGCCTTGCTGGATGACTTGGCTTCTTCCCATTCTGATATTAATGTTAAGGCTTCTAAAACTTCATTAAGAAAAGATTGGAATTGCAAAACAAAATTATAACGTTCTATCCAACGTGTTTCACATAATCCAGACAGTTTTTTACCTAACGTGGTTTTCAGGACCAAAGGCCTCTTAGAAGATGATGTAAAGATAGATATTACTTCCTTTAACACACCCATAGTATTCCTAATTGATGATTTAGACAGGCTTAAGTTTGTGGCATGACTAAAACAAGGACATTGAATTGCCAAGTTCATAAATTTCATAAAGTTTTCCTTTCCGAACAGCTACAGCATGAGTTATGTTATTCTTACTAATTATCGCTTCTCTATTCTTGAACGTTACTACAAAGCCATTCATTCTCCTTTAACTTACAAACAGACATAAGATTGCATCTTAAGTTTGGAACAAATAATACCTGATTTACATGAATTGTTTTGCCTTTATTTTCCAGTCTGACATAACCTTTCTATTATCAAAATTATTGACTTCAACTTATACTTGCGCCATTTCTATTTAAAAAAAGTTGACTTTAAACTTGTATCAGACGTACTAGTACCATCTTGTAAATCTGCCTTGTTAGTTACCATCATTTCTAATCTTTGACCATGCCGCCGTGAACATGACGGAATCGCTCCTAATTCTTCAGCTTCAGTTTGGACTGTGCGGACTGGCGATGGAGGGTCAACAGCAACTGAACATTTTGTCTTTTTCAAATTTATTGTCATAGAAGAATCTATTGCCCGTTTCATTATCTTTCGATTTCTCTAATTTCTCTGAAACTTAAATAGGCACACTTACAAATTATGAAAGACACGTAAAATTAAATAAAAACAGATGGGACCTAACTATAGTTGTAATTTTTCTTATTTCGCATTTTAAGAGAAAAAGCCATCCTCATAAAAAAACTTGCTCAACTTAAAAAGTCTTTAGCCTTTAATATTTTTTTTTCTAATAGTTTTGTTTATTATAATTTTTTTTTTATCTATTTATTTAACGGCGGCCTATTTCCGCTACCAGGGCCTATCACCGACGCCAGGAAACGAGCTATCCCCAACCTGGAAATTTTGCCGAACCTCTTCTCGTAAGAAGAGTAGGGATCTTTTACTTGACTAACATTTAGTTTATTATAATTATTTCTATTGATGTTTTGTTATTCAATAAATTATGAACCGGCCTCCCCAGAGGATGAGGAAAATTTTTCAGAAAATGGTTGAAAACGGATGTGTATGTAGATTCCTCTATTAGATAATATTGGCATTAATTACAAAATATTTATTTCAAGGGATAATTTAGATACTGCTTTGTACTGCTTCTATATTTTTTGCCTCATGGAAGACGGCTTGGGGGGGGGGGGCATGGCTCCCCCCCTGGCTGCGCCCATGAGGAGTAATATTCGAAGGACATGCTTTTTATGTTGAGGTAGTTATTTATACTAGCTACTGCCTTTAAATTTTGCAAGACGTTTAAGGAGTCCGAGAAAATAACGAATTGCTTAACTCCACTACACTTAACATAGTCTAAGGCTTCCAAAATTGCTGTGGCCTCACTGGTAAACACCATTGTAATTATGTCCAATTTAATTTTCAGCTCGAAATTTTTAGGCGGAATATAAATAATCCTCAATTTTCGATCCATCAGTGAATGGATGGAGCAGATGACTGGAATATTCCAGTTGTTAAACATCAAGGTATTCACAGAGGTAATTTCTGAATAAGATGGTATTATCATATATGGTTAGTAAAAAAAGATCGAAGTATTCCAAATTATAATGAAGTTTTATTAAAAGATATATATAGCAAAGGTAAGCAAATCTGCACCAGTGCAAAATCTCAAAAGATTTAGTTGTTGGTTGTCACTTTCTCTTATAAATTTTTTCAAAATCAGAAATACTTTTTCTTGTTGGAATCCATGTTCCACAGGCCTTATAGCCTTTAATACTTTTTGTGCTGATGCAATTCTATCTTTATAAATTGTTTTTAGGGTTTCGAAATCTAAAAAGTTTTTAATTATTTTAGACCACGAGCCTATAACAAATGTTGGCTTTTGTATTAGCTCTTTATGAGCTATATCTCTAACAAGCAAGTCAGTATTATCTTTGGTTGGTCAGGTTGGTAATCTTTTACTATTCAGTGCACTGAGAATGCCTAAGAGCTCATCAAAACTGTCATCATTTAAATTTTCCATTGACGTCTTAATTACTGAATATTCATTTTCACTTAAAAACTATATGAAATCATCTTTTACATTTGACATGACATTTCCATATAAACAGCATTCCGTGAAAACGGAGCTAATTTAATTGGAAAATATTTTAGATTGGTCCGGCCTATTTCAATTATTTTTGCAACAGCTTGCCATCTTGATTGGTTATAATCTACTCGAATGAACAGAACTTTGTACTGTGCACCCACAGTACAAATGTCATAAATATTCTGATAAGGCATCACGAAATACACCCCTCCAACATCTATACCACCTTCCAGTTCACCATTAGGGCCTAGCATTTCAATATTAATAATAGGATTGGTTTGTAAATCAATAGTAAGAACTGCATCAATTAATTCTCTAATAACTTGTCCCCTATGAACTGCCAGAAAAATTACGTCACTGTTTGATTTTCCAATAGATTCATTTTCATCCAAACTAGTATTTCCACCATTCTTGCTTGTGTCTTCTTGTGCAGAATGGTCATCAGCCAAACCCATTTCTTCGTTAGAATATTCATTTTGTAAGATAGAGTCGTCTCTTTCACTTTAATAGGCCTTTTCATCATAGAAGCGCGCATGTGCTGCCGCTATGTTTGTTTGCAGGAACTATGAAATGTTCGGACACTTGATTGTCAAAATTGCTGGACCGTGTCATTTTTTTACATTAATTTAGAGGAAAGTGTGATTGACGGTGCAAAATTAGTACACAACATTGTGGAAGAACACACTTGCGCCCAATTAAGGCGCTGGCTCAAATATCCTGGCCGTAAAATGACTGGAAGCAAGAAAAAAGAACTGGTTGCAAGGTTAGAATTCAACTATCAACTTATCAATTTATATGCAAGTGCATTAAAAGAAAACAAATGTGTTTAGTCTACAATATGCTTAATAACATTCTTCGTGCAGTAATTGATAATGCAGTAAAAACATTTTCTGTTTTTTTACGAAAATGTAAGGTCGAAAATGCAATTGAAAATGAGGTTTTTTGTCGATCCTTCTGTGGATAAAGCTGGCTTCTTTTTTTTCTATTTTTTTCAAATAGATAAACTATACGATAGGCACTACCTATTTTCAGGAAATTGGTAACAGATTTATCATTATTTGGTTAAAAAATGTAATGTTTATGTCAAATCCAATATTGACATGCGAAAACTGGCGGAACTCGACGTTTTTTAAACAAATAATGATAAATTTATTACCAATTTTTTGAAAATAGGTAGTGCCATATCGTATAGTTTACCTATTTGAAAAAATTAGAAAAAAAGAAGCCAGCTTTATCCACAGAAGGATCGACAAAAAAACCCATTTTTAATTCCATTTCAGTAAAAAAACAGAAAATATTTTTACTGCATTATCAATTACTACACGAAGAATGTTATTAGGCATATTGTAGACTAAACACATTTGTTTTCTCTTAGTGCACTTGTAAATAAATTTATGTGTTAATAGTTGAATTCTAACCTTGCAACCAGTTCTTTATTCTTGCTTCCAGTCATTTTACGGCCAGGATACTTGAGCCAGCGTCTTAATTGAGCGCAAGTGTGTTCTTTCACAATGTTGTGCACTAATTTTGCACCGTCAATCACACTTTTCGCCTAAATTAATGTAAAAAAATGATACCGGTCCAGCCATTTTGACAATCAAGTGTCCGAACATTTCATAGTTCTCGCAAACAAACATAGCGGCAGCACATGCGCGCTTCTATGATGAAAAGGCCTATTCTGAATATATATAATAATGATTTTCTCACGTAAGGTATCTTCTCCAGCCCTTTCTCTGTTTGTTGCTCAATCATCATATCAGCTTGGCTTTGAGTTACTATATTCTTATTTATATTACCTTCAGAATCATAATTATTCATCTCTGTGATGACTCGCTTTGCTTCTAAGTATACTCCATCGCGACAATTTTGTAATCTTGAAACACTTGTTCAACAATAAAATGTGAAAATCGATTTCATAACGTTTAAAATTCTTGATGTCAAAGTCAAATTCTTCTATACTTCCCAAAGTGAAAATACCTTTGAGAAAAAAGACATCTAGAGATACCGACTGAATATCTAGTTTTTTAGCTTTTTTTTTTCAATTTTCAGTTTGCGCTTTCTGCCTCCTTGTTTGGTTCTAACTAATTTTCCATCACAAATAAAACCTATCGCAACTGTATATATGACTGAACTCTCTTTTTTTTTGTATACGAGATACTCTTTCAGCAGAGGATATATCACTATTAGTATTTGCTTCACTTTTTCCTATTGTTCTCCGAATCCATTCTAGCATTCCTTGTTTTCTTCTTGAGGATATTTTTCGACAAAATTCCACTAGCTACTCTATTCCCAAGTTTAATTTGGTAAAATTCCTATCACTGGGCCATCAAACTGTAAAAATAAAAACAATTTATAATTATAGGTATCTACATTTCTTACTTTCATTAACTACTCGTGAAGAACTTGGAGAGGACGGTATCTCATATACACTCAGATGATCATTTCTAGTAACAATTAGTTGGAGATAATTTTGTGAGTTGAATGGAATCATCATACCATCATTAATTTCTACGGCTTCCACAGGAAGTTTATATATTATTCCGTATAAAAAAGATAGATGAAAATGATGAAATGCATTTGCAAATTACACTTTTATGTATATTTTCTTACCTCCTGTTTTTAAAATATATTTATTATCCTGGACGTCCGTGACTGTAGCTGGGACTATATTTATGTTCTCACTATTACCCGTATCACACATGATAAATAATAAAATCGCAGTCGCAAAGCAAAATATCTCTTTAAAGTTCTCATGTGATTTACACCATAACCTTTGATTCCTTTCATTCAAAATCTACCAATCACATCATTTATAACTACTTGTGGGTGCGGTTAAAAGTGCTGCCAAAATTAGCTTAGGCTTGGACATATAAAGTGAAACTGGAACGATAAATGCCAACCATATGAGGTTAGCATTATAACATCAGCAACGCAAAAGCTAATATCGGTTTGGCATAAGCCATTTTTTAACCCAGTTCAGGACTAATTTCAATTTGTCTCTAAATTTTTTTTATATCGGTTGTGAGAATGTAAAAGAAACATCTTAATCTGCAAATGATGTCAAATAGATCTGGTTGCACCAAGTAATCTTTGAGCTTAATGTCATTTAGTGACATGTGGATGTCCTAATTTGGATCTACCAGTATCATGTTCGAGGGATAAATCTACTTGAAACCTGCCGTTTGGCAATCTTTTAGTAGAATTCACAAAAAGCTTTTGCTTATTTTGTCTTCGGGCGAAAGGACCCTTGTACAATTAATTTCTTCCAATTTCGAATATTTTGGGATAAGTTCATCGATATCAAACTGACCTGTAAATAGAAATATACTTAAATTTGATGATTGAAGAGAAATTGGCGTGGGACCAGCTACTACCCAGCCTAACCAGGTATTCTGCTTGGCGGGAAGATTAGGACCTAACTTTATTAAACCGCGTATTAGTAACTCGAAATATGCATCTGTTCCGATCAATATATCTATTTGTGAAAGAAGAAAGAGCTAAGATCGGCTACGTTTAGATCAGATGGTATATCCAGTTGACTAGTGTCCAAGACCATTTGCGGGAGACAACAAGTTATTTTGTCTAAAACTGCACATAATAATTGCAAATTAAAATTATTTTTGTTTTGCGATTCGATACAAACATTCACAATATATTTATATAAAGAGATCAGTAGTAATAAATGTAGTCTGTGAGTCCGTAGCATGTCCAACAAAAGCTCGTGCTTGTACAATATTTCCAGAGTCCGATCATGTTCAGCTATATTTTTGTAATACATGAGATATAATATATATTATTGTGTAGCTCTCCGTGCGTTCGCAGCTCAATATTTAATACTCCTGTCGCTAAAACAATTTGCGATGGACTATTGATTTACAAGGTGAAGAGTTAAAATCACTTAAATTTGCTTGTTGCAAATTTTGTTGAGTGTACGGGTTGATGAGTATTTATTGGTTCTGAGAAAGAAGGTTGTTTTGCGTTATTTACTTGAGCCCTATAATCATGTAACAATGAGTGATGGTGTTTTCCACAATACCTACAATTCCCTGGATTGCATTGAGAGGCAATATGTTTCATACCTAAACAGTTTAAACTCTGACCATTGTTTATAATAATAATAATAATAATAATAATAGTTTATTGGTGCTATTACAGGTGCTTACACAAGTCAAATACAAAGAACAGTTTAAAACAGTTAAAAACATGTATGAGAAAGAAAAAAAGAAACATGTAAAATAGATTACTAAAGACATGCCCAAACCATGTCGGTTGGACATATCTATTAGTCTATCTAAAACACTTTAAAATAGAAAAAGTTTATAAGCAAAAAAATCGAAAGCAGAACAGGTGAAAGTATGCCTTAGTAGAGAATAATAATACGTCTCGTCTTGAAATTAACATTTTCTAGGGTTATGTAAAATGGGCTGATACATTATCAGGTCCAAAATTAAAAATTTTTGCCCTACAATCTCACTAGAGTGTCAAACTACAATATATATATATGTACAGTAAACGGACAAAAGGAAACTTATTACATCCATTCTTTGAGAGACGTTGAGAATTAAAACACGGCGGGGTGAAAGTCTAATGAAGAAAACCCAGCATGTCAATGAAGTCGTTTTTAAAATATTCATTAATGTTATAAAAACACTTGCTAAGTAAATAGTTTTTAACTAAAATTTTGAATTTGGGTCTGTTGAGGGACCTCACTGTGAGTAGCAATCTATTAAACATTTTTGGCCCTAGAAATCTGATTCCCGTTTGTGTTTTCTTTACCGGATTAAAGGAAACGTAGATATTGTTTTTGTTTCTTGTCTCGTAGTCATGCACATCATCGTGCGTGTTATATAACATCATGTTATCCTTAACGAACAGCAAACATTGAAAAATATATAGACAGGGGAAAGTTAAAATTTTTAGTTCTATAAAAGCTGGTCTACAGTCGTCCCTGTAATCTAGACCGGCAATTATTCTGACAGCTCTTCTTTGAAGAGAGAATACTCTACATGTTGAAGATGCATGACCCCATACTACAATTGCATATGATAAATGTGATTGTATTAGTGCAAAATATGCCGTAATTAATGCTGATTTAGGGGCGTGTTGTTTCCTTATTTGAGCTGTTGTTTACCAAATTACTGGCAAGTATAAATGCTATGATTTGTGAGATTGCAGTATGTACATTTTTGTGAAGGTACTCTGTTGGCAGATCCATTCGCAACTACAGTGTTTGATAAATTTGGATTTATTACTAGTTTCGGTGCTTACTTTTTCTAATGCTAAACACTTATGCTCTAGAAATTAAGTTTTCCATGTTTGGTTTTTGTTCCATTTCATGAGCTCTATAAATTTGAAAAATTAATTTTTTAGGTAAAATGTACACTAAAATAAGGTCCCAGTATCCTACATTTAAGTACATTTATATGCTTATGAATGTTTCTGATTAATTCGACCAGGAGACAAAACTTTACCTCTAGGTCACTATCCCCTAGAGCACATTCCGTAATTTTTCTTATAGCCACCCAGTCTCCCTCCAACAGACAGGCTAGAGCAATCTTTCCCTCCCATTTCGCTCTGCTATTTTCTTCAGCTTACATAGTAGTGTGTAAATTTCGCCTGTCAGCTTGTGTGTTTTCGAGATCACTTAGACCTGCCAGGAAAGTGCAACTATCGTTTGCACAAGGTACTTCTCTCTCGTCCAGGGTGATTTTATTGGAATTTTCTAAACATGCCACTCTTCCTGGTTTGAGACTCTGTCCAACCTGTGATACTCGCTTGCTGATTTTTTTTTCCAAATCCGTCTTTTCCGCTGTTTTGGGATCAACCATAAGCACCATGTCAAAGTCGTGCAAGATGCATTGTACAAAAAGCTGCAAAAAACACATCTAACACGTGAGGTGAGGTACCGGTTTTAGTGACTGGACCTCGTTCGGCGAAGTTAAGCACGCCGGGCGAGTCCGCCACTTGGATGGGTGATCGTGTCTCATCTCACCGTCCTGGTTAAGTGGTAGCGTAGCATTAGCTAAACTTCTCCGACAACGTTAATATAAATAAAGCATTAAAAAAAAGCGTATACACCACACCCCAAATCAACAACAATGACGATGCTGAAATTGAAAACTACTTAAACTTTCCATGCAAGTTATCAATCACCTCCAATAAAACCCTCCTCACCAACAGAAATTCGCAAGGAAATAGGACTACTTAATTCATATAAAGCACCAGGATTCAATCTCATAGTTGCAGAAATATTAAAGAAGCAGTTGTAATAATAACAAACACATATAATAGCATGCTGCGTTTATGTCACTTTCCCATTCAGTGGAAATATGCGCAAATTATCATGAATGCAAAGCCTGGAAAACTCCCAATAGAAACCATCTCATACAGACCAATGCCTCTTGCCCATTATGTCCAAAGCATTCGAACGACTGATCCTCAACTGCCTATTAATAATTTAATCCCTGAACACTAGTTTGGATTCAAACATAATTATTCTACCATCCAGCAATGTCACAGAATGGTAAATAAAATCAAAGAGTGCTTGGAAGAAAAGAAAATGTGTGCTTCAGTCTTTCTTGACATACAACAAGCTTTTGATAAAGTTTGGCTTCAGGGACTACTATACAAATTGAAAACGCATCTTCTTGGCCAACTATATCTAATTTTAAAATCCTTCGCAAGTGATCATTGCTTTCAAGTTAAAGTTGATGCTTTATCTGATTATCATTATAAAATCCGGTGTACCACAGGGCAGTGTTCTAGATCCTTTTTTACACTTAATGTTTACAGCAGACGTCCCAGTAATAAATGACACACTAATGGCGACATTTGCGGATGATACCGCAATTCTGTCATTAGTTTCTGATCCGCTAAGAGCATTCGAAAAATTGCAAAATCACCTCAACCTACTACAAAACTGGCTTGAACATTGGAAAATAAATCCTCACAAAGAATCTTTACCACAAAAGGGGAAAATAAATTAATTATATACAAGACCATATTAACACTAATCTGGACATACGGTATACAATTATGGGGTTGTAGTAAACCTTCCAACACTAAGATTCTTCAGACATTCCAATCAAAAACTCTGAGAATGATAGTAGATACCCCATGGTATGTCTCAAATCAAACTCTACATAATGATCTCAACATTCCATTTATTAAGGACGTCATAACTCTATACACATTAAAATATCGGAATCGAAGTACTGACCATAGTACCCAGCTCGTAAATGAGTTATTTCATTAACCACTCGCAGGAAGGCGGCTAAGGATATTGTGGCCAGAAGACCTAGCCAGGTGAACCCTCAGAGAACCATCAATGGATGGTGCCTAATTCAAATCGAATCCCCTACAAAATATTTACTTATTACTTTGTATTTTCTTTTAAAGTGTGTATAATCCCACGAGTAGGGTCGAAGATCAATCAACCCCCGGGGGCAAGGCTTGTAACAGTTCAGAAATTAACAATTAAAAATATAGTAGGAAATCAAATATATTTTAATAAGGATACAGCAGGTGAACAATGTTATCGTTGCTTATTTAACTGACATGCAGCGAACAGGTCTCGGCACAGTAGCAGTAGTCTTCTGAATACACTTGCCTCACCATTTATCAGGCCCACTATTTTTGGTTACCACTTGCAACTCCATGCATTGCATTAAATTAAATGTTATCTCCATTGGCACCTTATAAAATCTCTGGGTCCCAATTGTTTACGTTACTGCCTATAACAAATACAAGGTTATGTTGTAATCACATTATCAAGTAATTAATTAAATAAAGGACTAATAGATTACCTGGATATTATAAGGTATAATAAATATTTAATAAATTAAATTCGTAAATGTTATTCAGAGTTGTTTTGATTTTGATTGGCAAATGTCAAATTTAAGTTAGGGATTTTAATATTGATATGATATTGATAATGGACAGCCTGATTTGCAAATTGGCGCAAAATCACCCTTTTTTGCTTTCAAAAAGACAAAAAAGGAGGAGACATTTTTGATTTGGAGTACAATCAAAGACTTGGCTTTTGCGTCTCGTTTTTCAAATTCCTTAAGTGAATTTCCAGTTAAATCATTTACGTTCGTTTCTTTTGTTACAATGTCCTTAACGCCTCTTTCATCCTGTATACATTCTACACGAAATCGCCAATTTGAAAAATTGCTTGTTTTAAAAGCTATAACTGGGGTAGTTGGGTACTGCTGTTGCTGGTTGACAAGTTATTTTGATTTTTGCCTTTGCTTCTGATGTTAGAGCACTCCTGGGCCCATAACCTTTTATAATTTTACTTCTTCTGTTAATAAAGTAATCAACTTTCGGTGATTAACAAAGATTTTATTTATAATAACACAGGATACTTTTAGCTCTACACCATTACTTGTTTTTTTCTATCTTACTAACAGTGCTACACAATATAGAAAAATAAAATGAACTAAATATAAAATATAGCAGGAAGTTCAAATGGTTTTGACACCTCTACACTATCTTGGCCTAGTTCAACTGGCTCGGGGCCGTTTGCACCGTTTATAAATTAAACCAGGATAAACTAACGAAAGTTTAATTTTTAATCCAAGTTTAATCTGTATCCCATTGCACCGCACACCTCTTATCAACAGTTTAGTAAACGAAGTTTTTAATCTTGGAACTAGGGAATTTTAGGTGTGGCTAACTTCTCGAATATGTATTCTAACCTATCTTTGTAGATTCACATTACAAGTATTGATAATGGATAATTTTGGAAACGAAATTTTTGAGAATAATGGAATGGAGAACACGAAGAAAAGAGTAAGAACTCCGAACTTTACATTTCGCGAAAAACTGTTGCTGCTAAATACAGCGGCGAAGTATAAAAGTATTTTAGAAAATAAGAAAACTGACCATGTGGCTTCACAAGATAAGGCCAAGGTGTGGCAGAAAATATCAGAACAATTCAATTCATTTGCCCCTAATGGATGCTATAGAAGCATAGAATGCTTAAAACGATTGTATGATAACGAAAAGAAAAAAGTAAGGAAGGTCGCGGCAGAAGAAAAAAGAGCAAGGTTTGGAACAGGCGGAGGGCCCGAAATAAAAACTCCAAAAGAAGACCCTTGTCACGAATTACTTCTCTCAGTGATGAACGAAAAAACGGTGTATGGCTTACACAATCCATTCGATAGTGATGCTTCTTCATCAAAAGTAACTAAAGATGAGGTTGACGAAGTTTCATTGGAGTTTCGAAACGAAAATAATATAAATATTGATAAGACAGATTCTATTGAAGTTACTGTTCAAGATGAGCCCCAAGATGAGGTAAGTTAATAGTAATTTTTTTTTTCTCAATATTTGAAAAAAGTTGCATTTTGGAAATTTCTAGTTTCTGAATTTTTACACGTTTTAGACATTGGAGACCCAGAAAACTTGGCAAAAATACAAAGCAAGTGATTTGCGTAGTACGATTAGTAGTGCTTTAAAAACCAAGTTACACGCAAGTAGTGTGACTATCAGCAATACAGGGGATGTTTCTGAAAACAATACTGCGGTAATGATACAACTTCCCTTTTTTTACATAATCTTGTTTTTATTTAAAAAATAAATATCTTGTATTTCTGCTTACATCATTGTTATAAAATATTATTTTGGGTATTCAGCAGATAACTTTCAAAGAAATCATTCGTTCCTTTTTGTTTTTATTTTATATATCAATAAAAAATATAATTAAAAACAGTTATAAAAAGTTTGCAAAATTCAAAATTTCCGGTTTTATTTTTTTGTAGACCAACTGCGAGACTCCAAGACAGAAAACACTTATAAAAAAAAAACAATTCTGCAAGGCGCCGTCCAGCAACAACTGTTAAAGCCCTTACTTCATCCCTTGTAGCAGAAAAATATGACAGGCTTTTAAACAAAAGACTGGAAATTGCTGACGCTAAGAAGAAATTAATTGAACTGGAAATGAAGACAATTGAAAATGAACACAAAAGTAAAATGAAGTTACTGGAAATCGAAACTGAGATAAAAAAGGAAGAATTGAAACGTATTCGGGAATAATATTGTTATCTATAGTTTACGACATCGTTATAAGCGGCACAAAAACGTCGGTGTCTTTGAAGGAACATAGCCTTCAAAGACGCCGACATTTTTTATGCCGCTTATATCGATATGGTGAACTACACTTCTATTCTGTATATGTAGAATAAGTCTTTAAGCACGTTATTTGAATAAATCTTTAAAATTTTTTTTTTTTTTAATTTACCCGCTTCGAACATAAATATTTCTTTACAAATGCTTTATTCAACTTTTAACAGAATATTCCAAAATCAATATTTTCATAAAATGCTGCCTATAAAAGTGTTGTTTTACAAATATTAGAAATTATTTCATAAAAATAACTTTTAGAAAATATTTGGGTATTAAGCAAATCACAACTTACCCACTTTTTTATTTAACCCTTTCACTGCTCAAAGCGTGTATACGCGCGAAAAATAAATGGGCCCACTGTGCTCCAAGCGTGTTAACTCGCCTGTTGTTTTTAAATTGGTTCAGACTGCTCAAAGCGATTTAACACGCGTATATGTTCTATTAATACATTTTTATATACTTACACAAGTTTCTGTTGTACCTTAATATTTTTGATAAGAATGTTGTTTTGTTTTTATGTTTATGTTTACTTGTACTGTTTTTAACCATTTTTTAAAAATAAATTATTATTATTGAAATTAGAGCACTCGGTTTTTGTTTTTCTTTCAATTTTATATATAATAATAAACCATGCATACAATAAACCAAATCAAATAGTAACGTAATATCGGATCTGCGTGCTCCAAGCGCGTATACTCGCAAGCGGTCAATTTATTGCGCACTACACGAGAATTACGTGAAACCGCTCTGCGCAGCGAAAGGGTTAATATGAAATTACCTACTCTGTATATTGGTGGCTCAATTTGGTCACGCTTATATACTAATTAGGTAAACACTTTAAAACTCTCATCTCATTATTGGAGAACCAATCAAATCAACTACTCTTCTAGCTAATGCTGACAAAGAGTAGTTGTTTTGATTGGTTTTCAAATAATAAGTTTAAAGTGTTTACCTAACTAGTATATTAGCGTGACCAGATTACAGGCACCAATATACAAAGAATAAGTAATTTCATATTAAATAAAAAAGTGTATAAACTGTGATTTGCTTAATACCCAAAAAATATTTTCTAATCATGATTAAAGCAAATAAATAAGAAATTATTGTAAACATTTTTTAATTTACAAAAAAATTATAAACGAGAAAAATAATTGAATATTAATTCGTCTCTGAAATCCTCTGGTTGAAGCCGTAAATTTGGTGGTAAATGAGCATCATCATTAGGAAGCGCAATATCAATATTTCCCATTTCAATTAGATAATTAAGTTCATCAGCATTTATATCGTCTGGTGCTGGAGGTTCTTCCTCATGCATTTCTTGAGCAATGTTATGAAGCACAGCAGTCGCTGTTATAACAATTAAAATTGTATTTAATTTTAATCGCATGCCGTATGCCAGCACGGGAAACCGCCTCTTCCAAACACCAAAACAGCGCTCGGCAACATTTCGCGTTCTTATGATAGACTCATTGTAAAGTCTCTCTCCTCTCGTAATAGGATTTAACATGGGTGTGAAAAAATATGACCTCATTGGATATCCACCATCACCTAAAAAATATTAATGTGTAAAAAAAATTAAAGGTAACGATTGGCAAAATTAGGTTAGCCTGGCTAATATCTATTTTACATACCGATTAATGCACAATTAGGAAATTCTCCTCCCTCAATTCGTGCTCTTATGTTGCTGTTGTTATAAATTGTTGAGTCATGACTTGAACCAGGCCAACGAGCAACAACATCCAAAAATTTCAACTTGGAGTCACAAATGCCTTGAACATTTATAGAAAAGTATGATTTCCGGTTTCTATAAACTTCTGGATCATCTCCTCCTGAAAAAACAATTTATAAAACTGCCACCAAATTTTACGTTATTTCTTTCATTTACTACCTGGTGATTGAATTTTCACGTGTGTGCAGTCAATAGCCCCTATTACTCTGGGAAATGATGCAATTTGATAGAAGTCATTTTGAGTACGTACAATGGCCTCTGCTTGGGGCATTTTTATGTACCGTGGCAAAAGCCTGGCAATTGAACTGGACACTCTGACTATAATTCTAGATACTGTGGATATGTCCATTCCTGCAAAATCTGCTACTGTGGCCAAATGCCCTGCACTGGCGTAAAATCTCAATGCTGCTAATAATTGATTAATAGGAGAGACACTGTTATTTCTAAAATAAAAATAAGTACTTAGATGTATTTCAGGATACTTAATATTGTATAAAACATTACATTAGGTAGGTACTTACATGTCACTGGGATATTCTAAATCTTCCTCAATTAAGGTCAACAAATGTAAAACAGTATCCTTCATTAAGCGAAATCTTCTGAAAAAGGTGAGGTTGTCTAAATTTTCGAAGTAATCATTCCTTTGCAAAATTCTTCGTGGAAATCCAAAATCGATAATATCCAATATATCCAAATCATCATCGAAAATATCATCGTCTGATGAATCCATTCCAGTTCACTTTTGAACCTCAATTTTCAAAAAAAATTGTAATAAAATGAAAACGTACCGCCGTTCTCGCTTCTTTCAAATAATGTTTACGAAAAAGTAAGGTTAAGGCATGTACTGGCGCATGCGAACATATAACGCTTAAATTTTAACGGACAATTTTTGGGGGATTAAGTTAAACATAGATTAATTCATTTTAACGAAGGATTAGAGGTCCGTGCAAAGGTTTTGCCAGATTTATGTGACGTTTAATTTTAATCCTCCGTTAAACGATACGGTGCAAACGGCTCTCGGTCATTTTTCTGTCTATGTAAAGAAATAAAAGTTTAAAATAAATAATATTATTGTATTGTTTTTAAGTCATGATTCATAATCATAATGTACAGCAGCAGTAGTATAATATGAAATATGTTTTTTTTTTTTTTCAGGAAATAATTGTAAAATATCAACACTTACCTAATAGTAACCAAAATCTATGAAAATTTCAATAAAAACTTGCTCTTTCTATGAAAAAAGACAACTTAGGAGTAAAACCACCCAAAAAGCAGGAATACTCAAGATCAAAATAAAAATCTAGAGGATGAAGCAATTTTTTAGGTTAGAATTATGAGGAAAAATGTACAAAAATTCAATTACCCATCAAAATACAAAAACCCACTACAAAACCCCAAAAACCCGCCTATGATTCCACAAATACTGGGTTTTTGCCAACCCTGGTCCCTTAACACTTTCTTAACCTCTCTGTAGGCTCTCTCTGCCAGATCTTGCAGTCTGTCTCGTTCCTAGATATCTCCTCCTTTCTGCTACGCAGTTTCTTCTCAAATCGGTGATCTCATCCGACCAACAATATACCTTCTTGCTCTGCCGGGCTGCCTGTTTTTTCTGCATGGAGGTATTACATGCACTGCTAATAGCCTCCGTAAAAATGGCATTGTTGATAAACTCTGTCTTTCTCTCATTCTGTCATTCAGACTTCTCTTAAATCTTTCTTTGTCTAATTATCTGCTTGTGTATCCTGGTAGTTTGTCTTTCTTTGTCATCTCAAACTTTATGTTACAATGCAGACTAAGGGACTAGTCAGAGGAGACATTCCATCCTTTAATTGTCCCTGCTATCCATTGGGTAGCAAACGTTATGTCCGGAATCGTACCGGTTTCCCCCTCTCATAAAGGTGGAGGGTAGATCCACCATTCAGGATGACTAGATCCCTCTGTGCCACCTATTCGAGTACCACGTTTCCCCCATCATTTACCTCTCGCATGCATTAAAGTCGCCTGCTATTATGGCCTCTCTGTTCATTTCTGACATCTGATCTCCCAGTGCCCTTAGGGATGTCTCCAGATTCTCTAGCGTGTCATTGGGGAAGAAGTAGGCTGTATACCACCACTTCCTCCAGCTCCACCCATACGAATCCAGGGCTTCTCCCGGTCTTTACTATGCCTATTGTTGTATTAACCACAGCAATCGCAGTGTCTGTATTTTCATCTTTCGCGCCACGTTTAATTCGAGAAATTTAATTTTTATATTTACACATTTTCCTCCCTTCTTGTTGGCATAACACAGAGAATGCCTGCATTCCTTGGCCCTTATAACCTCTCTTCTCGCATCTGTAGCATAATTTCCCTCTATCGGGTCCTCTACATACTTTAGCTATGTAGCCAGCTTGCCAACATTTGTAGCACCTCTGTATTTTTTGCCTCTCCAAGGTTTCGAGCCTGCATATCGTTCATCCTATCCTGATTGATCCTTTCTTCAATACTTCTCCCGCCACCTCCTGGAAATGTTCTGATATTTGCCGTTTCGGTTCGTCCGTATGCTGGCCTCATCTTCACTCTCTTTTCCCGTCACTTCTCCGTCGGCCCTCCTTACTTCATCTTCTGTAACTGTTCCGTCGATATCTTTGACATCCAGGGACATCTCCTGACCCATTTTCACAGTCGTTTTTAGTTCTACCATCTTATCAACCATTACCTTCCTCAGCCCTTCTGCCGTACTCTTTCCTTTTGCTTTCGTGAAAAGTAGATCACCCCCTTGCGTCTCTCTGACAAAGGAGAGTTCGATCCCCTATCCCTCGAGATCAACTTTTCCTTACAGCTCTTTCAACGCCTCTGCCCTTCACTCCTTACAATCACCGCTCCCATCGTCGGAGTCCTTCCCTGTTTTCTTCCGATCTCTTCCGTGCTCTTCTTTATCACCCTCTCCCTCAGTGGATTTTCCCCAGTTCCCTGCTTATCTCCGGGTTTCTGTGGTCCATTTTCTGTCGTTCCTCCTGGTATGACCACTTCTATTTCTGTGTCAACCATGACACATTCCAGGATCTTCTTAAGTCGTGGCCATTCATCCATTCTCGGTTTGGGTATAAACACCTTATCCCATTTGTACTTGGTAAGAAGATCTTTCAATCTTACCATACTCCTATGCATCTTTGCTATATATTTCCTTCTTCCTTTCGTCCCATAACTAGCTGGAACACGAAGTTTTCCTTCTCTTTCATTTTCTCCTCCTTATTTTGGGCACTTATGAAGTGCCTCGGGTACGCTACTCCCCCTCTGGTGCTCCCTGCTCCTTTAAAACTTCCTTGTTTCCGTATATTTCTCGCCACTGCCTCGCCCCCCCCCCCCAACCGGGTTCATGTCCTCCGTCACTAACCATGCCACATCATTATCTTCCGTCAGGTTCGCCATATTGCTCCTTTACTCTTTAATCCTCCTGTACGCATACTCTGGCCAATCTATTTCCACCATATTGCTCACCTCCTCGTAGTCTTTCACCACACTCATTTGTTGCCATAGACTTTTCACAGCCTCTTGATCCTCGAGTTCCTCTATTTCTGTTTATGTGGAGATCAACTTTACAGAGGTGGCATTTCTATACTCGCCCATCTCCTTTGTTTGTGTGTACGTGTCCCGTTTTGAGACTCCATCCTTCATTTCTCGTACCTGCATTATACTTGTACTTTGCACCCCATAGACATAGAAAAACTTCTTTAGAAACTGGGCACATTTCTTTAATCTTCCTCGTAATTCCCTTGTCCTTCTCGTCAGCATTGATTATGAGAGCAATATCTAGATTGAAATTGTCCCATTTGGGGTGTCCTCGACTGTTGCAACCTTATGGAACGTTTGTTCCAGCCATGTCTCCTTTATGCACTCTCGCAACCTTTCAAATCCTGGTTAGCTTTCGAGTACCTTCCTTATTTTCATAGCCTTTCCCCTTTCCTCCTCCTGCTGCTTGACTTTGTCGGGAGGTTCTGTTTGTGTTGAGGCATCTTGGCTTTGGGTAGCCTTTTCTTGCTTCTCCTCGCTGCAACCTATTTCTTTAATCTGCTTTTTATCCTCTGGGTCGCTCGTGTCGGCTTCCAAGCTCAGAGCAAACCATCTCTGACTCCCTTGTCCAATAGCCCGTGTTGCGGCCGATCTCTATCACCATGCTCTTGAGGAGCTGTCTCCTGGCTGCTATGCATTTTTTTCGCTTGTCCACGATCTCTTCCGACCACCAATAGCACTATTCCCTGCTACTCGACTCTTCTTTTTGGGCATAGAGGCATCACATGCTCCCGTTAGAGCTTTTACTAGGCTGTCCGCAGTCAGGCCTTACAGCTAGTTCTCTATCTAGGGTGTGAGTTAATATAATGATATCCAGCTCTCTGAGTGACCAGCCCAGGGTGGTTTCTTTTGCCCCTCCAGGGCAGTCCAGTCCGTCACTGTTTTTGCTCTTCCTTGCGTGGCAAAGGTTAGGTCGACCACCGAGGATCTATCCCCACTCACGAAGGTACTGGCTTTGCCTTCATTTAGAAGTACGAAGTCCAACTGTGCAGCCCACTCCGTCACTACCACTCCCCTTGCGTCGACTTCCTCACGTGCCGATTCTGGGGATTTTGCGTTGAAGTCGCCAGCAACCATAACCTCCTTTGGACTATTTCTAATGGACGCCGCCAACTCATTTAGAGCTGCATCTAGACATTTTGTCTCGGCGTTTGGGGAGAAGTAGCAGCTGAACACTACGATGTTTTCGAGCTCGACCCATACGAAACCTGTACCTGAGCCAGTTTGGTGAACCGTGATCTTTTTGCCCGGCAAGCTGATGGCAACATTTTTTTCACTGTCCACGAACCATCCCGGTTCTTCCATTATCTTCCTGTTCGTTTCCCTCACTACAACGAAATCTAGATGTCTCCTGAGTTTTGCTGCTGTTCCCTATACCACGGCCTGCTTTCGAAGTCCCTTTGGCCGTTTCGGGTCTGTCAAATACCATTTGAGTAGAAAGGACACTTCGTGGTATCCGCTCTATGTTCCAGTAAACTTTACTCTTACAGTCATTTGTCCTGTGTCCCATCTCGCCACAGTTTAGGCATTCACCTGTGCGGTCTGTCGTGTTGATGCAGGCTATAATTGTTCCTGGGGTTTTAGGTGCGTCTCTTGTAAACATGGACAAAAAGGTTGTTTGTTTAATTCTGGAAAGTGGGTTTTACATTCGTTACAATTCCATTGGATAGATGTATCCATTTTTTTAATATGTACAAATAAAATTATTAAATATAAATAAAATACAACAAAATATCACAGATAAATATCACGGCGCAGAAGGTATCGAATGATCAGAGGTTTGTTTGCGCGGTTTGCCTTTTGGCCAGCCCCCTTTTTTCCATTTCTTTCTTATTTCAGCAACTTGGATACTTAATGATGTTTCGTCTCCCGATGGCTAAAACTAATTGTTTAATAACGCCTGAAAAATCAATATTGGCTGAAATGGATAATGCTGCTGCATAGCTCACTCTCGGGGAAGGTAGAGATATATTTACTTTTCTTTTTGCCTCTATGTATGAAATATTTTCTTTAACCTTGATTTCTTGGATGGCCGATTCTTGTTTGAATATTGGACATTGCCGAGACTTTGTGGAGTGAGAGCCTCCACAATTAACGTTATACATGGTTGACCTTCATGTAGAGGTTTACTACATACACATACTTGCAGTTGACTGCATCGAAGAACTTTCGACATCTAAAACATCGCATTGGTGATAGGATATACATCCTGACTTCCAGTAAATAGAATGACACATTTATGCGGTTTGGGAGAAGAGGCGTGTCAAATGTTAAAATGTGAATAGGCATGTCAACTAGTGTTCCATCTTTCTTTATTTTGATCCGTCTCACTTCTAAAACTCCTCGGTTCTTTAGGCCATCTAGGATATCCTCTATTGTATAATTTAAAAAATTTCAGCAGTATATTACATTTTTTGGGGTGTTGTTTCGATGTGGATTTACTTCAACTACAAATTCTCCTAGCCTTTTTACTTCTAGTAAGTATTTTGATTGAGCTGCTGATATAATTTCTACTAAAAGTCCATCATTAATTTTCTTCACATTTTTTTGGTGCGTCAATCAAACTATATAAAGATCTCTGTATTATGAAGGGACTCACTTTTGAGAAGTTACCTTCGTCTCCTTTCAGGACCAAGAACCGAGGGGGAATCGACGTCTCTTGGCTCACATTATTGTTGGCAGTTTTTTGAGGTGGACCTCCAGCCACATCCATATTTATAGAGGTGGACATTTCTTGGTTTTGTTTTTTATTTATTTGACTATATACCACGAGTAGGGAAAAAGTGGTCAACTGCTACAGTGCTCCCTTATTACAGCAAGGCTGTATTGTGTTGAACCAGTCGTCAAATGCGAACGCATCAAATAACCCACTATTTGTTTTACCATATTGGGTTCTTGCTGGACCTTCCATCCATGTTGTCCACAAATTCTCAGATTTATAAACTATGAATCTAGGTAACATTTACCCCATTGTATTTCCACAAAACTTGATTGAGGTGGCGGAGTGAGGTTGAAAAATCCCTGATTCTTTAGGAATATTTTACCCTCCACGTTTAAATAAACATTTTTTTATTCCTGAATTATCCGATAGGATTGTTTCATCGTAGTTGAATATGTTCGTTGGCTCAACGTCCTGAGTAGTTTGTTTCAAATTTACAAAGAATTCCTCCACCGTTTTTGCTGAAATGGCTGATCTATTTCTCTTTATATTTTGGCAATTTCGTAAAGTTATATGGTTCTTGTGTCTCTTTAAAAATCTCAACGCCCACTCCTTAGATGGATAATTATTTTTACAACTGGGGAATGTTTTTTCCGGCCTTCGATAGCTAATAAAAGTTGAATTTTCTCTTAATTCTACGGGAAACCCCACTCTCCCAAAGTGTGAGCGTTTTTAACAATAATTTCCTCCTCTTCTGTGAGGACAAGAGGGTGGCCAATCATGTTGGCATGCATTCCTCGTAGTTTGTGACTTAGCATCCCCAATGAAATTTCATCTGTTTTAGATGCTTCACGCAGAGGTTTTTTGTATTGCATTTCACGAAGAGCTTTCTCTAAGACTTCTGGACTGAAATTGGCATATTTTCTTGCACCAGTTTTTCTTTTGTACGAGCGGACCATTTTCTACAAGAAAAAACAGAGTTAATTTGTAACCTGGGGCTTCATTGAACGCGTTCAAAGTAACCCCGAAAACGTAATCTAAGCACATTGTTCTGATAAAAAATATATAAACAAAAAGTGTGCAAATATTTTAAATTTCTTTAACATAACTTTGTTAGGATACCGTATTGTTATAGCAAATACATTTTGTGAACACGTGGTGCAAATACTTACGGCTACAGCAACAAAAGTTTGCAGACCTCTTCAAACGTCAGTTTTGTAGGTTAGAAGTTGCATGTCAGGTTTGCCAACTTCACAAAAATTATTTTCAAAGCAGTGTTGCCATACCCTTCTTAAATGTGTGATGAACTAAGTGGTGAAACTAGATGTCGCTAAACTGAGTGGTCATTTCACTATAGGTCGTGTGCGCGTGACGTCACAGAGCTGAGACCTTAGGAAAACAAACCGCTGTCATTGCTGTCAAATGACAACTGACTGAACGTAAGAATTGAAGTTTTCATAATATTAGAGTTTTTATGGACATTATATCTCACAAAATGGCAAGTTTTTGTTGTATTATTGGTTGTGGCAGTGACGCAATCCAAGACAACATCAGTTTTTATAAAATAACGTCGATTTACAGCCAGAAGAGGTTAGGATTAAAAGATTCCAAGCAATTAAAAGGAATTATTTTACTGGGGTATTCCAAGCATTTTATTAATGGTAAGTTGTTACTTGTTAATTTAAGAATTTGATTTTTAGTGTGGATTTATGTTATAGGAAAGACGGCCGTAATTCAAGACCACGATGATCCATCCAGTTTGGTGTTCTCTGTTAATATGGGATACAACTTAAAACCCAAATGTGAAACCAAAAGTGCTAAAAGAAACAATAAACAATTCATGGTAAAAAAATAATGCTTTATATTGGTTTGTCAGCATTTTTAATATTCATTTCTTGTGTTTAAGTTTTAGTTGAGCGAGGCTAGAGCTGATGCAGAAGGAGAACGAAGTGCAATAGCAGAAATTGTTTTAAATCAGGTACATCTCAAGAGGAAAATACACAGGCTACATTAAGATATCTGATGAAGTGCATAAATCAAGGAAATTCAAAGTATTACTGTCATTGATTGATCTATAAACTAAACGTCCTTTTGAAGTGTGGTGTTTAAAAACTCAGTGTTGGATGAAACTAGGACTGAAAGTGAGATCACTTTCAGTCATTGAACACACAAATAAAGTCCGAATGACGCTTTATCTCGCTTTAAGTGTCAAATTGTAGCTATAAATGTTCTTTGAATTATGTAATTACAAATGTTACTTACTACTTAGATATTAGTGTAAGTGTGTAATATAATCATTTATTTTTCATTGCAATCTTTCTTTACATCTCCTGTAAGTTTCTTGTTGATTCTCCTTATGAGTACTAATGGAATGTTGGATAATAAAGTTTGATATTTAGTAAGTATATTTTGTTTTACTTTCAGTTAGATGCAAAGATGCATGTATATATAAGTTTAACATAATCGACTATTTCAATTTACTGCTAACAATAATACGAGTGATAAATAAAGCAATAAAAAGTGAATATAAGTAGGTACGTATTTAATAAAATACAAGGGATATTTAACTATTGGCCTACCTACATGAAATAATAAAATACATGTTAGACATATTATATAACATTAGCAAGACACGATAAGAAAAAGTTCTTGCACAAATTACAATGGTTTGTATGGTTCAATCTATAGGTATATCATATCATAGGCAAGGGGTCAACCACTGGAAGAAATTGTGTACACTTCTTTACATATTTCAAGTAGTTGATCGTACTTCAGCCCTTCATTGTTTAATTTATGTGGTATTTTTCATAAAATTCATAACAAGTTAACCCTTCGACCCTAGCCACCGTTTACTGCTAAAAAATTGAAATGAAAAACTGGGTAGTGAACGAATTTTGTCTAGAGTAGTAACACAGTCACAATGAGTACTGAAGGATCATCTGGATCAGAAATAGTCCAAGGTGTCAATGACTTTTGTTCAAGATGCACCGCTAAGAGCCCTGCCAAAAATTCCACATAGAAACTTATAAAAAAAAAGTGATGCGGTTTTATCGTTCCTATAAGTTATATTAGTATTATACAGACAGGATTTTATCTGTTTTATTAAGTTTTAAATCGGTTATGAAACAGTAATTCCGAATCAGCTATTTGGAATTATCATGTTGCCCTTTCATGAGTACTTATATGAAATATACATCAACAAATCTACAGTTTAGTGTCTGCAATGGCACCCTTGCCCTTATATCTGTAAACATATGGAATTACAGATACAACTTTAAAGAGATTCTAAACTTTTCTATAAGTAATATCATAAGAGTTCCAGTCCGTCCTTTCTCCAGTATCTATCGTATGTAACACACCATTTATCAACATGTTTTTATTGTAAATTTCAATATTGTTTTTTATTAGTATTAATGTGGATATACATGTCTACAAATGTACAGTTTCAATTGTATATTTTACAGATGTATTTTTATTGTAAACTTCCATTTTGCTTTTTTATTAGTATTAATTTGGATATGCATGCCGACAAATGTACAGTTTAAATTGCATATTTCAAATAGAAATACTAATATTGTGGTAAACACAAAATTCTGCAAAGTCATTATTTCCTCGGGTGTTCTTGTTCTAGCCTAGAAGCAATGAATGAGTTAGCAGTGAAAGAGACTGCTTTGTTTTTAATTTAACAAAGACACTTCAGTTCCTTAGGTCACATTAGATTAGATATGAATTAGCTACACGTATACAGCTCCCTCTACTGGAGCCTGGAGTAAAGTTGCTGCTGAAATTTCTATCAGTTTCTACCAGAATGGAGCAGCAAACATTTACTTATACCACATCAATGAGAATTTATGAGAACAGTATCTAAGGTAAAACGTGCGGCTTTCCGTGGTTAAATGGCAAGTGTTTCTATAAGAAACGAGCTGCATTAGGTTGACTTGCAATTGAAGATTACTAATTATAATGTTTGAATAGGGATTTATGAGATCAGTTTCTATGAGTATTAATGTTTTTTTTTCAGTAATATATTAAATGTGTTTTCATTTGTTTGAATGGGTAAAAAGAAAGGTCAGTTTTCAACTGCAATTACAAATACAAGTTTAATCACTTTGAATGGGGTTATATGCGATTAATTTCTAAAAGTATTTATGCTGTTTTCCGAATATAATTGCGATGAGGTTTAATCAGTAACAAATTGTTCACTACTTGTTATGATATGGTCGGAAATTCCAAGTACACATTTAGTATTCCTTCAAAAGGATTGATGAGAGCAGTTTCTACGAGTATCTATTTGTTGTTCCTCTAGTAAATTATATAAGTCTTTACATTTACTTATACTATCTCAATGAGAATTTATGAGAACAGTATCTAATGTAAAACGTACGGCTTTCCGTGGTTAAATGGCAAGTGTTTCTATAAGAAACGAGCTGCATTAGGTTAGAACAGTTTTGATTTGCAATTGAAGATTACAAATTATAATGTTTGAATAGGGATTTATGAGATCAGTTTCTATGAGTATTAATGTTTTTTTTTCAGTAATATATTAAATGTGTTTTCATATGTTTGAATGGGTAAAAAGAAAGGTCAGTTTTCAACTGAAATTACAAATACAAATTTAATCACTGCGAATGGGGTTATATGCGATCAATTTCTAACAGTATTTATACTGTTTTCCGAATATAATTGTGATGAGGTTTGATCAGTAACAAATTGTTCACTACATGTTACGATATGGTCGGAAATTCCAGGTACATATTTAGTATTACTTCGAAAAGATTGATGATGGCAGCTTCTACGAGTATGTATTTGTTGTACCAATAGTAAATTATATAAGTCTTTATCAGTATGCATTCGGATCTAATTTAAATATGAAAATTATATCAGAATAAAGCAACCAAATATTTTAAACAGTATCTATTTGTAAATCCAGACATTTACTTATACTATCTCAGTGAGAATTTATGAGGACAGTATCTAATGTAAAACGTGCGGCTTTCCGTGGTTAAATGGCAAGAGTTTCTATATGAAACGAGCTGCATTTGGTTAGAACAGTTTTGATTTGCAATTGAAGATTACAAATTATAATGTTTGAATAGGGATTTATGAGATCAGTTTCTATGAGTATTAATGTTTTTTTTTTCAGTAATAAGTATATTAAATGTGTTTTCATTTGTTTGAATGGGTAAAAAAGAAAGGTCAGTTTTCAACTGCAATTACAAATACAAGTTTAATCACTTCGAATGGGGTTATATGCGATCAGTTTCTAACAGTATTTATGCTGTTTTCCGAATATAATTGTGATGAGGTTTGATCAGTAACAAATTGTTCACCACATGTTACGATATGGTCGGAAATTCCAGGTACATATTTAGTATTCCTTCGAAAGGATTGATGATAGCAGTTTCTATGAGTATGTATTTGTTGTTCCAATAGAAAATTTGTCTTTATCAGTATGCATTTGGATCTACTTTAAATACAAAAATTATATCAGAATGACACAACCAAATATTTTAAACAGTATCCACTTGTAAATCCAAACATTTAAAGATATGTTTTAATGAGAACCAATCAGAACAGTATCTAATGTAACGCGTGCGGCTTTCCGTGGCTAAATTTTAAAAGTATTTTTAATAAATAGCTTTAACGGATTTGAACAGTTTTAATTTGCAATTCCAGATGAATAGTTTTAATTGTTAAATAGGAGATCAGTGTCTTTGTGTAATGTTTATTTTCCAATGAAAACACATTTTATTGAAAAAAAAAACATTACACTGACCTCATAGATCCCTAACAATTAAAACTATTCATCTGGAAATGCAAAACTGTTCGAATCCGTTAAAGCTTATTTATTGCAAATAATTTTAAAATTTAGCCACGGAAAACCGCACACGTTACATTAGATACTGTTGTGATGGATTCTCATTATAATATTATCTTGGATTCACAGGTGGACACTGTTTAAAATATTTGGGGTTTCATTCTGATATGATTTTTGTATTTAAATTAGATCCGAATGCATACTGATAAAGACTTATATAATTTACTGTAGGAACAACAAATAAATACTCGTAGAAACTGCTCTCATTAATCCTCTTGAAGGAATACTAAATATGTACCTGGAATTTCCGAACATATCGTAACATGTAGTGAACAATTTGTTACGGATCAAACCTCATCACAATTATATTCGGAAAACAGCATAAATACTGTTAGAAATTGATCGCATATAACCCCATTCGAAGTGATTAAACTTATATTTGTAATTGCAGTTCAAAACTGACCTTCCTTTTTACCCATTCAAACAAATGAAAACACGTTTAATATATTACTGAAAAAAAACATTAATACTCATAGAAACTGATCTCATAAATCCCTATTTAAACATTATAATTTGTAATCTTCAATTGCAAATCAAAACTGTTCTAACCTAATGCAGCTCGTTTCTTATAGAAACACTTGCCATTTAACCACGAAAAGCCGCACGTTTTACATTAGATACTCTCATAAATTCTCATTGAGATAGTATAAGTAAATGTCTGGATTTACAAATAGATACTGTTTAAAATATTTGGTTGCTTTATTCTGATATAAATTTTCATATTTAAATTAGATCCGAATCTTTACTGATAAAGACTTATATAATTTACTAGAGGAACAACAAATAGATACTCGTAGAAACTGCTCTCATCAATCCTCTTGAAGGAATACCAAATGCGTACTTGGAATTTCCGACCATATCATATAACATGTAGTGAACAATTTGTTACTGATTAAACCTCATCACAATTATATTCGGAAAACAGCATAAATACTTTTAGAAATTGATCGCATATAATCCCATTCGAAGCGATTAAACTTGTATTTGTAATTGCAGTTGAAAACTGACCTTTCTTTTTACCCATTTAAACAAATGAAAACACATTTAATATATTACTGAAAAAAAACATTAATACTCATAGAAACTGATCTCATAAATCCCTATTCAAACATTATAATTTTGAATCTTCAATTGCAAATCAAAACTGTTCTAACCTAATGCAGCTCGTTTCTTATAGAAACTCTTGCCATTTAACCACGGAAAGCCGCACGTTTTACATTAGATACTGTTCTCATAAATTCTCATTGAGATAGTATAAGTAAATGTTTGGATTTACAAATAGATACTGTTTAAAATATTTGGTTGCTTTATTCTGATATAATTTTCATATTTAAATTAAATCCGAATCTGTACTGATAAAGACTTATATAATTTACTATAGGAACAACAAATAGATACTCGTAGAAACTGCTCTCATCAATCCTCTTGAGGGAATACTAAATGTGTACTTGGAATTTCCGACCATATCATAACAAGTAGTTAACAATTTGTTACTGATTAAACCTCATCATAACTATATTCGGAAAACAGCATAAATACTTTTAGAAATTGATCGCATATAATCCCATTCGAAGCAATTAAACTTGTATTTGTAATTGCAGTTGAAAACTGACCTTTCTTTTTACCTATTCAAACAAATGAAAACACATTTAATATATTACTGGAAAAAAACATTAATACTCATAGAAACTGATCTCATAAATCCCTATTCAAACATTATAATTTGTATTCTTCAATTGCAAATCCAAACTGTTCTAACCTAATGCAGCTCGTTTCTTAAAGAAACACTTGTCTTTTAATCATGGAAAGCCGCACGAATTACATTAGATACTGTGCTCATAAATTCTCATTGATATGGTATAAGTAAATGTTTGGATTAACAAATGGATATGGCTTGACTCATTTTGCTGGTCAATGCGGATATAAACTGATAACAATTTCAACAGCAATTTTACCTAACTCTTATAGAAACTTATTGACCATATAGGTTCTCATAGATACTTATTAATTTTTGATAATTTTCAATACGGATTGATGAGATTTTTTTGACAGGGAGCTCATAACCTGAAAATGAATTTGTATGTTAGCAATTATTCATTAAGCAATATTTAATTAGGTAAGCATATATTGAACAACTAATTCTTACCTTTGCAAAAAGCTTTTATCCTGTAAATTTCTTGGAAAGTACTGCTTTCACCCAACCACAAATAGTTTCAAGATTTTTGAATGCCTTGAACTCATCCTTTTGTCTATGCATTTCTCACAAAAACCAAGTAATTCACAATATCCCTTTGTGAAATATAATAAAATACACTAATATTTGTACTGAAGTCATCATTTCTCAAAATATAAGCGATTGATTTGATGACACCAACTTTTTCCATACATTTCCTCTACATTATGAGACGATTTCGTAAAATATAAACTTATCTCCATATTAACGAAAAAAATTTCCTAGACACAATAATTAGGGATAGTTGTGGATGTTAAATAATCCAAAATTAAGTTTTAAAATATCACAAAAACGGCAAAATATACTTTAAAACAACACGTTTAATCGGCATGTCACTTAATGACAGCTGTTTGTTTTCCTAAGGTCTCAGAATCTGTGACGTCAGTGCACGCGACCTACAAGTCAATATAACAAAATTTATTTTTTGTCCGAAGTAGCCACCCGTTTTACGGTATTTTTAAGTTTTGTTGTAAGAATCGTTCAAATTTATACCTATGTACAGCATCTACCAAAAAGTATGAAACAAATGGTAAACTTTTTCATTTTTCATTTCCCAAAGTAAAAATTCGTGTATAATAAATAAAAAAGCCTTTTTTGTAATGGTTTTGTTAATAAATATTTTCAGTAGTATTTTCTTTGTATTGTTTTCTTAACTTACATAAAAAAAGGAACTCTTCCAACCAGGCACGCAACTGCGGGAGGCCATTTGAATTCTTTTCTGCCTCTCCTCAGCTTCCATTTCATACTTTCTTTGCTTGAGCCTCTGCTTCCTCTCTGCAAGATCTAATTCAATAGACACTATACAGTTTGTTATTTTACATTAGTGTAGCCTTTGCGTATTGATGGTACTAAAACAAAACAATAGTAAACATAGGTAGGTACCTAACCTGAAAGGTGAGTACTTTGCATCACTCTAATATAGAGGATATTCCAGATCACTTAAATGATATCAATAAGCTTAATATTTTTTAAATTAATTTAAAATCTTAAAACTAATAAAACGCATTTTTGCAAAGAGACTCCTGTCCATTTGTTATAATGTAAAGAAATGCAAAGATATTAAAGGGCAAGACAAGAACTTACCAAATTTGTTATTAATTTTTGAGAAAACATTTGCAAGGTCGTTTTGAAATGATTTTCTAATTTCTTGCTAAAGTCCTTTAGGGTTACAACTCTGTTACTTTTTTCTTCCAAATGTTCATGAATCATGCACATATTAGCCTTAATTTTTAAAAGCCTTTTGCTTCTTTCTGTAATTCAGAATCCAGTTTTCTTTGGTGTGGCATATGATTAAAAAAGTTTTTGTTGATAATATGGTTATGATTATTTTCTATTTTAATAACAACTAATTTGTTGCCGCTTTCATCAGCTCGTAGTAAAATTGATGCAGGACAAAGAATATCCCTTGGAAATGTTCTAAAAAAATGTTTATTTATAGAATAAATATTTTTTTAGAACATTTCCAAGGGATCTACGGACTTATAGAGTCCGTAAGATTTAATACATAAGTACTTATTAAAAACCAGGTGACCACATAAAAAAATCATTAATTTCCATATATTATACTAACTTTTTATTTCTTACTCCTGTTCCATTAGGTGCATGTATTTTTCTTCCGTGAATAAGAGTAAATTTAATTTGATATCAGGGCCGGCGGAAGAGGTGGATACGGTGGGTAGTACTACCCACCTGAAAAATCTGTAGGTGGGGAATTACCCACCTGAAATTTGAGCGAAAAATAAGGCCGACGTTTAAGAATTCCTGTTCATAGTTAACAATCACAGGACACCCCCCTCTGCACTACCCACCTGGATTGATCACGTTTCGCCGTCACTGTTTGATATACCAATAAGTTCTCATTTAGATACCGTTTTGTTTTTTCTTGCAGCAGAAATTGTCCGACTATCTCTTACAGTACTGTACAAAGCAGCGCTTCGTTTCTTCTTCTACATTTTTCTTGGCTTCTTTAAGTGAATCAAACTTATCCCCTATTTTAATATTGAGGTCAGCATAACTTTGTACATCCATGTTGATGTATGTCAGCGAATATGTATCTACAAATAATTATTTATTAACATTAATCTTAGGTCATTAAAGTTTTCAGATAAAGTTAACAAAATTACTGAAATTTTATAGGTAATGATAATTAAAAATACTAAATACAATATAAATCTGCAAGTACTTACGTTTTCAAATTATGAAAATAAAAAATCTCTTCGACTTTTAATTTCATTCACTGTTTTCAGGTTTTCCACACAACACAGATGCAAGTATTTTTGAGTGAATGACTCACAATTCGCAGGCATGCTTTGGCAAACTTCTAGGTGTGGATTGGCATGAAAATTAAGGATGCGAATGTGCATTCGTGGCGGACAGCTAAAAAATAATGATAGCGGCCCGTCGTTTCTTTGTAGCAAGTTCCTCTAAAAAAATACTATTCAGAAAATTGCATGTTTTGATACCCTTCTTATTTTTATCCTCCTGACATTTTTGTGCATCAACTGCACTTAAATATAATATGTCTATCCTAAGACATACAGGATCAAACAGTTGAACTTTAACCATATTGTTATTAATATCTGAGATTGTCCCTCATCTCATTTTAGGTTATGTATTCAACTGATTATGAGCTGATTGAACTAGCCGCAAAAATTATTTGATCTCCAGGGGAGAAGTGAATTCTGAATACGTTCAGTTTCATGCCATGAGTGGGGTACTGAACACTAACAAAAGAACGTCTCAGAAAGTAATTGCATTCACTAATGGTACCTTTAATCGGTTTGTTCAGGACGAAAGAAAGTGACTTCTAAGGTTTATTTGATTGCCCAGTCCAGGACGATCTGGATTGAAACTAATGTGTTCTGAGGCGTTTGTTATACTTTGGAATATGCTGAATTCAAGGAACTATGCGTTTGGCAAATGTGGTCTTGGACAATTTGTACCAGTCCGGGCAGTTCGCATTCCTCTGCCTCTTGAGGTGCGACTTTTTAGCCCCACCAGCGAGTTTTTATTATTTTGCGACCACCATGTACAGTGTTGCCAGATTAATAATCGTCAATACCCCTACCAACCTCAGAAAATACCCGTTTTTACCCGCATCTTAAAATAAGATTCCCCGAAATTTTATACCCACATTTTAAAATTCATAAGAGCATATTCTCTCCACTCACTGCCGAGTTGACAATCTATATATTCCATTAAGATGGGAAAACTTTTTGTGACTTTGGCCAGTGATTTAATACTGAAAGATTGAGCTTTTACAGGATCTACTGTGTCCAAAATCTCAAATATTTCATCTTTAAAAATGAAACTTTTTTTTATTTCAGAGATCAACTCAATATAAAATCTTAAACAATTTTTATAAAATAGTGATAAGTCGTTTTTAGTTGCATTCTGTTTTAAATCGAAAAGCCTTTCAGTAGCACTATCCCTAAATAAATATCTTCGACTCGGCAAAAAAAATTTGGATTAGTATGATCTAAATCAAACAAACTTTTATTGCCCATGCACTCTCTTTTCATGTAATTTGCACCCAATGTCTGTGAAAGTGCTTCGGTCTTGGGCTTGAGTTTGTATAGCAATGGTGCCTCGAACTGGAAGAGTTTATTGAACTCGGTCAGAAGTCCTAATGTATATAGCTCATAAACTCTAAGTGCACCTTTGTGAAGTTGTTTGAAAAAGTGTTGAGAATTTGATCTGTTGTTTTTGATGGATCTCCAAATACTTCTTACCTGAAGTTCTAATAGATCATACTGCTCTAAGGTACGTTCCACACATTGTTTCAGCGAAAGCCATCTTCTATTTGCAGGCAAAAATATTCGTTGACCAGGGAAAAGAAATTGCCAGGCTTGATTACAGTTTCTGCTAACTGCTTTTTAAAAATTTCGCCCAAACTTTCTTTTACCACAACCGTAGCTTTGGTCCGTTTCATGGCAATTTTGAAAGCAATTTTTGAATCGAGAAAAATGTTCTTAAAAAGTGGAGATAAAGTATCCATAAATAAAAACGGAAAGTTATATGCAGCTAACAAACTGCACAATTTCAATCCCGCTCTTTTGGTCGAATCATCAATGGTAAGAAAATCCATATCGACAACTTTTTTGTTACTAACAAATTTATTGTAATTGTGAATATGCTTTTCTGATAAGCTATGGCGACAAATATCGTTTCTATGAGCTGTTATATCAGTATTACAGACTTTGCAAAATGCATGCTAGATCAGGATTTACATAACTTGTTTTTAAAAACTTTTATTAACTTAAGAAGAGTCAACGTTGACTCTTGGAATGAAAATTATAATAATCATAAGTAGAACTGTTTATTACGACATGAGTATGAGAACTGAATACCAAAGGTTATCTATCTTATTTATATCCTCCGTTAGCTGTACTTAGTCACCATTAATATTGTTCCCAAGACAGGCAAAAGGAAATGTGATATTTACATATCAGCGATAAATAATATGAGGGAATTCGTTATGAACGCATAGCTAAAATATGATACGCTGAGATAGTTTAAAAAGGAATAAGTCACGTACAAGTTTTAAACAGTGTATCAAACGTTATATAACAACTTCCCCCTTATTAAAAAAGTTGGTGATTATGCAGCAAATTTTGTAAAATATGAAAGCAAAATAATAATAAAATGAAAAGAATAAAATTATAAATTGTAAAAATGTAAATAGTATATAAGAATATTAAAGGTACATATAAACATAGATTAATATTAATCAAGACAATTAAATCATAAAATCAAAAAATTGGTAATGATGTAAAATGTCTTTAAGTTAGTTCGACTTCTTCGGTTTCTTCTTCTCTTTGGATACTGGGTCTTCTCCTCGAAGGTAAGATACTGGTGAAACTTTTGAATGTTCTTCTTGGTATCGGTGGAGTTGGAGGTGAACTGTGTGATGGATGAACAAGGGCTAACTTTCGCCTTCTTTTTCTGCATTTGCAGAACAGGTAGAGGGGGATCAGGGAAATTCCTAAGGTTATAGTAAAGTACGCAAACCACGAGATATGTTTTGTCACGTAGGGTTCGTTAATGAGGTCGTCTAAATCCTTGGAATACTGGTCTAATTTGTGTTTCGCAATTTCGCTGTGTTCAAATTATTTAATTTCAATGGTTTTAAATTTGGTAGTTGACTCTTGTCTGGAAGGTTCCTGCAGCAATAGTACGGAATTTCGACTGGGTGAGTGTTATCTTTAACATGTAACACTTCGTTGGAACTGGCCTAGATTTTGGTAATTCCAACAATGGCGTAACAGCTGGGTTGTAGTTTTATAATGGAATTTTTCGTAATGACTTCTATTTTTGAATTTCTCTTCAGACAATTAACGGTAACATGTAATGATTCTGCGTTGATGATTAGCCAGGTGTTTTCTTGAAGTTTTTGTACATTGTATCCTTGTCTGGATGTTTTCTGATAATTTCACATATTTTAATACATTTGCGAATTTGCTACAGAAATGTATTTTTGTGACAAAGAAATTTATATTTACTGGACTATTCTGCCATTCTCTCAAAACTTGCCTCCAAAGTGGCTTTAAAGGCCTAAATACGCCCACATCGGCGGGATAAAGCATGTGAGTACAGTTTGGTGGCAGTGAATACAAAATAACACCATTACTGTCACAAAACTCATTCAACTCCAAAGACATATGCGACCAATGTCCGTCTACTAGAAATAGTACAGGCTACTTAATATTTTCTTTCACTAACCATTCGTTTATGCCATTGGCCACATATTCAAAAGATATCACATCTCATCCAGCCTGTATCGGAAATACCTAAAATCCAATCTTCTGGCATACCCACAACGAAAGCTTTTGGAGGTTTAACATAAGGGAATACTACAACCGGGGGGGCGAGTCTTTCCATCCGCAGTGAAAGTGCATAAAACAGTAATATTGTCTTTTTCATTTCCTTGCTTAACTTGGAGTATATCTCGCCGTCCCTTTGGACCTAGTACCTTTCCCGTTTTGGTACATAAGCTAAACCCACTTTCATCCCCATTAATGATCCTGGAAGGATGTTCTAACAGTTCTTCACATCCTATTTCACGCATGTACTCTCGTAATTCTTTGAACCATTTTCTAATATACTCTTCTGTTACTCAGGCTCGAGCCTTATTGATTCATTCGGCTGTTCTTGTGGAGATTTCCGGATTTCTCTGCAAAAATGACATACCTGTAATATTACATTCACTAGAGAAATTAGGATCAAGAAAAAAGAAATCAGTGTCAAAGGTGACTTATTTATATAAAACAATACTTAATCCAAGTAGCACAAATATGCTATTCAGCTGAGATAACCAAAATGCAGCCACTAAAATGTTTCATCGGCTTTTGTTTTAGTTATATTTTGGTCATCTTATTTTAGTCGTAGTTTAGCGTAAAATTTAAAAACGAAATAGTCATGATCTCTTTTTATGGTCATTTTTATGCTGGTCATTACAAGTAGCCATAATATCGCCATGCAGGTTTGGTTATAGTCTTTTTCAAGATGTCATATATAAGCAACAATGTTAAGTCCTAATGTTACCATTCTAGCTATAAAAATGGCTGGAATATGTCGACATGGTTTTTGTTATTAATATAGTAGGTATTACTAAGAAATTAGCCTAAATATGACTATATTAGTTAGGCTTTATTCTGGCGGTTGTCTTAGCTGTTATTATCGAATCTTGACTGAAACAATAATGAAAAAATATCCTTATTAAATGACTATTTTAGAAGTAATTTTGTACACAAAAATCTAAATTGAGGCCAAATGGCAGCCTAAAAAAAATAAGTATGTGACCATCGTCTATTCTAGGGGGGAGGTCGTTAGTTTTACGAAGTGTCACCCCTTCAGTAAAGAGCAACAATCAGTTTAAATAATCTTTGATGATTGGGTTAAATTTGTACAGAAAAAACACAAAATACGTTAGCACAAAACAAACACTGTTTTCGGTTAGATCTATACTGGTGGGAAAAGTCCCTCCCATTCCGACGTGGCTTGTCAGATCTTCTTCCTCCTCTAGGGAATTTTGCCTAGTCAGGAGCGTGCAGGACTTCCAAAAGGGGGCGGAGAAATGGTTGGTTACAAGTATTAATAATGTTGAAAACTTTATACATACGCAAATAACTTTTATACCAACAGAAAAATAAGAGTGAAATGTAAAAGAAAATATAGGCAGAGTTCCACATATTATTGGAAAAACAATGTCGCCTAAAAGTAAATTCTAAGAGTAGGTACTTATATAGCGGCATAACACTTTTCGTGGGGTGTTTTCGTTGACGTTTGTGTCTACAAAAGCTTATACATTAATATAAGGGGAGACCCGTGTACCTTGGGACACAAAAATTGAAATCTCGGTGGATGTAACAATTTTTTCCCAAAAAATAAAAATATGTACTACAATTTTTCATATGTTTAACCACCTTTATTTTTTCTCTGTAAACAGGAACGCAAAAAAGAACAACACTTCAAAAATACAGTTTGAAAAAAAAATGTAAAATGTCCCAAGGTACAGCTATTGTGTGTACCTTGGGATGAACATATGTGTACCATGAGACATGTGTTTTTATTTTCTTTACTCGACATTATATGAACCAAAATCAATGGAAAATTGTAGTTCCCGTTGCCTCCTTTCTGTTCCTCCTGTTATATTAGGGGGAGGTAACTTCATGACTATAACTGTTGTTTCGTCTTCAAATAGGAATTTGTTGTTAATTTTTTTTTTTTAATAACTGATCCCCAGAGTGTCATTGGAAAGTTCAAATATTTTTGCAGTGTAATATTTAATCAGTTTTTTCGTCACTAATTTTACTAAAATAAAATCTCCTATTTCCAATTCTTTATTTGATTCTCCATCTTCGACCTCATTTTCTTCCCATTCAACATCTTCAAGACTATCATTTGATGCAACAAATTCTTCGTCGTCTGAACTGCTTTCAGTCAGTTTTCTTTTTACGCTCAACTTATTTTGAATTTTCTTTTTTTTTAATAGCAGCTAATCTCACCATTTCCTCTATTTCTTCTTTTTCTGGCGTGCCCGTTAGAATTCGGCATCTTCCAGGCTTCCTACCACCTCGACCGCCTTTTCTAGCTGCTGCTTTTGGGAAGGATCTTACTTGGTCTGGGGTGAAATGTTCCCCAGAATTAAGTGTAGAAATGGACGGTTCATTTTCTGCATCTATAAATTCATTATAAGTAGTACTTTTGTATAAAATACTTGAGTCTAATAATAACTTACCCGATGTTGTTACAGCATCATGAAGAGGTAAAGCCACAGCATGTGATATAGACGTTCCTTCAAATGGCCTGTATGTGACATAGGAACTCTGAAACTCGTGATCACGAAAAATGTTTCTGTTTAGCGGGTAAATGCCGCTTACTCTAAACCCTGATTGAATATTTTCCAGAGAAAATGCCTTTGGGTAGGCTTTCCCAACACATTCGGCAACATCATAAATTGTCAATGGTTTGCCACTATTTAAAAGAAGCCATTCACTACAGGCGGTATTATAATATTTTTTTAAAGGCCCAAAAATTGACCGATCTAAGGGCTGTAATTTGTGACTAGTATGTGGTGGTATTGTAAGTAAAACAATTCCATTCTCTTTGGCAAAATTCAGATATTCCACAGAAATGTGACTATCATGGTTGTCGAGTATTAATAAAATCTTATTCGATTCGTCACAATGTGAATGTTTCATGAAATGATGCAAATATTGCACAAATATGTTACAATTTGACCAGCCACTTGGATTAGCCATCCCTACACTTCCTGCTGGAGCCCCTTTCAACATATGTTCTTTAAAGTGTACGCGAGGAAAAACAAATAGTGGCGGTACAGAATTTCCTAGTGCATTCACAACAGAAATTATAGTGATATTTGACTCCCTTTCGCCCGACGTCATGCTACCAACTTGTTTATTTCTCTTTGGTGCAAGAATACGAACTGGAGAATGAACAGTGGATAACCCGGTTTCGTCTACATTATATATTCTTTCCACATCAAATTTATGCCTTTTCATAACGTCTTCCAATTTATCAAAAAATAGGTTTACATGGCCTTATTAAACGCCATGGATCGAGCCAAACTAGTTGCTTGTGGTTTGCGCAAACTTAAATTTTTATTTCTCTTAAGAAAGAACTTTAACCAATCTATGCCCGCTTTTTCATTGTGATTCCATGACTCTGGACATTTAATGTGGTTTGCTTTGGCATAGTTGTATGCTAGTTTTCTTACTTCTGTTGTCGATAGACCGTAATGCATGTTTGCACATTCCTTTAAATAGGTGTTTAGCTCTGCGTCCTCTACATCTGTAAATATTTTTGTTACGGCATTAGATGCTATGTATTGGAAATTTTCATGTCCACCAGTCCGGTGTTTTTTTTAAATGTCTACTTAACGTTAAACGAGACACCCCATATTCAGAAGCTGCTTGTCTTAATGTAAGCTCATTACTTAACACTTTCTCGGCAGCTGCGGTCACAGCTTCAGGATTTGGTAGTGTTCTTTTGACACCTTGTCTTGCTCCGGGGCATCTGAAGAGAAAATAAAATAATATAAGCACCTGCCAGTGTACCTTGGGACATGTCTCAAGGTACAACTGTTCAACTGTCCCAAGGTACATGGCAGGTAGCCGCCACGTTTGCATTATAATAGTAAATCTATTTTTAGGTTAATTAATCAAATCATGCAAAAAATATGTAAAATACAGAATAACTATCGAAATGGTATATAAAAGTACGATGTAATATACATACTTTTTATATTAACAAATAGGATGTATGTGGATTACTTTTTACTTTATAACACCCAAAACACAAGTCACTGAACAACTGCCACTAATAACTTCATATCGACTATCTAATACAAGTAGTGCCTTCTATTTTCGTAAAGCTAAACTATGACGTGCCTATGGCGCATAGATTTAAATATTTTCGTGGATATAATAATGTCTCAAGGTACACGGGTCTCCCCAAATATTTAGATCATCAAAGTGAAAGTGTTAGCAACCTATCTTCTGCATCGGTGTCCAAGTATGTTGACTTTCCATTTTCCATGGTTCTACTCATCATTAACATTTTACTACTATTCCCTTTTATTGTATACGGTTGCTGGGAGTATTTTGAGTCTGGTTTTGATTGTGGATTAGTCAAAAATGTATGCATGTTTTTGTGTTTCACCAGTACAGTTGGCTATTTACTACCTACCCAACTTGAAGGAACTGCATTAAGGAAAATTTGCTCGTCGGTGGTTTCATCCACGCAATACATTTTCAGAAACTTTAGTAACAAATTTTAATTTGGTTGGAGAAAGGAAATGTAAAAACGTTGGAGGGACAAAGATCCAAATACAAGGTAACTCGTTCCACACAAGGCAGTTGAAAGAAACGTAAAAAAGAGAGGTTATATCTTTTCTAGTTTAGCCGTAATTTGATGCGAAAACTCGCTAACCACTTCAACCAATTTTCTGGTAATAGTTTGGCCAATATGACTGGTTAAATTCGCCATTTGATGAAAAAAGTTTATTAGTTCTTTTACATTCGTATTCTGGCTTATTTCTCGCATCATTAGCAAAATGACAATTTGCCGCCATGTTTTCTAACAATCAAGAAATCAAGAAGAACCTGAGCGATGGCCATTACGTCAATTTTCAATACTTTATTAGTAGTAGTAGTAGTACAAGTTCTTTATTGGTTACGTTAACAACCAAATGGCCATCGACCGAAGTCCTTCAGCCAGTGTGATTCATACATATGTGTCTGGTTAATTACATTAATTAGTATGTAATATGATATGAATAAATACATTTCATTTGTAAAAAAAAAAAAAAATACAGAATTTTTATATAATTGTACTATAATATATATTCAGTTCTCCAGTGCCAGGGAGGAGAGAATTTCTTGGAGTGTTCTTGTAGGATGTTTGTATTTAGGCCTATCTTCTGTTCTTGGTATTAAAAGTGGATCTAGATGTTCCATGTTATGTGCTTTTTTGGCAAATTTGGTAGAAAGTATTGGCAACCTTTGGGTGATCGGGAGAATTTTAGTTTTGTTGTATAGTAAAGTATTGGATGGGTGATGGAGTGGATTTGCAGGATGGCGAATTTTTGTGATAACTCTAAGAGAGGATGTTTCAGCAACTTGAATGTTTTTTAAGGCAGGTTTTCTACAGTTCAAATAAAGTGTGTGTCCATATTCAATGATTGGTCTGCAAATTGATTTATAGATTTTGGAAGCGGCAGACATATTGATGCCTTTGTTTTTGTATGTTAACGTCCTGAAGTGTTTTGCTCTGGATATTATTTTACGCTTTATTATTTTTGTGTGGAGATTCATATTCAGTTTGTTATCCAAGTTCATTCCGAGATATTTCACATTTGTTACTGGACGAATTATATTATTAGAGATAGTTATTGACGGGGAAGAATTTGAAGGTGTGTGATTAAAAATCAGCAAGTGCGATTTAGCCGGGTTGGCCTGTAGATGCCATTTGTTAAACCATATCTGAGTTTCATCATAAAGTAGTTGTATTTTATCTACCGATTTTCTTGCTGTTTTGTCATGTGCCACTAAAGCAGCATCGTCAGCGTATTGCAACATGTATCCAGCATTAATGAGTTGATCCGTTGGAGTAAATATATCATAACAATAAATATTAAATAGTAAGGGAGAGAGTGGAGATCCTTGAGGTACTCCTTGCTCTGCGGTAAATTCTTCTGATATTGCGTTATTGATTTTAATTCCTAATTTTCTAGAATCTAAAAATGTTTTGATGAGATGAATGAGGTAATCAGGTATATCAAGTTTCTTTAATTTATATAATAGTCCTATGTGCCAGATGTTATCAAATGCTTTTTTGATGTCAAGAAATAAAGCTGCTGTTTTGAGGTTATTTAGTTTAGCAGTTTCTACATTGGAGGCGAGTGCAGTAATGGGAAGTATCGTCGAGCATTTTGCTTTGAACCCAAATTGATGTGGGGGAATTTTTTCTTCTACTGTCTGCAAAATATTGTTTTATGATTTTTTCCAGTAATTTTCCTAAAGCGGATAAAAGTGTTATTGGTCTGTAGTTACTAGTTTTGGTGTGGTTACTGTTAGGTTTTGGAATAACGATGATGCGACCTTCCTTCCATTCGTCTGGAAAATATGCATGTGTCAAACAAAATTTAAATATTTTAATGATATATAAATGTATAGTATAATCCAGTTGTTTAACTACTTTCCAGGGTATGTTATCATTTCCAGGCGCTGAATTTTTTTGGGCTGATAAAATTTGAAAATATAATTCTTCATCTACGTTAATTTCCTCGAATGTGCGTTGATCTTGAAAATAATTGTGGTACCAGTCGTTCACCTTATCAAAATTTTCTTGTTCAAAGTCAAGATGTGGGTTAACGGAGTAGTGTGCTGCAAAATTCTGAGAAAAAATATTTGCCTTTTCTTCGTCCGTGCGATATTCCGTGTTATTCTCCTCAATGGTGGGTATTTTATGTTTATTTTTATACTTTGATAGTTTGTTCACTTGTTGATAGAAATTTTTTCCTTGTGCTTTGTTTATTTCCTCACATACCTCTAACCATTTGTTAGTCCTGTACTGTAGTATCATATTATGGATGTTTTTACTGAATTCATTAATTGTTCTCTTGACACCTGGAATGGGATTTTGTTGATAATCACGATACATTTTTCTCTTCGTTTTAATTAGTTTAATAATGTAAGGTGGCAATTCATGTATAAAGTTTTTTATTGCAAACCGAGGTGTGTTTTCTTGAATGGTCTCTTTTAGAGTCATATTAAACGCCTTTATTGTATCGGTGGTAATTACGTTGTCCTCTTTACTTGAAATGAACCTATGCATTTTATCATTTACTTTTTCCAATGTCACATTTGTCATATTTGTATCTGTTGTTAACCTCTTCGATTGCCGGTTTACTTAAATCAAAATTAATCTTAATAGAGAGGTGATCTGATCCGACATCAGGGATGAGTTCAATTTTCGTAAAGTTTTGTGAAATATTTTTAGTATATAAAAGTGCATCTGGGGTAGTGTCATTGTTATTTGTCATCAGGAATGTTGGAGGCGTATCGGCTTTCTCAAAGTCAGAGTTGTTTAAGAAGTTGCTTAATTGTTTCTTTTTAGCGGGGTTGAAGTTGAAGTCTCCTACAATAATAGTATATTTAAATCTTGAAGCCATTGTAAATATGTTTTCTTCAATACTTGAAAATGGATGTATATATATTAGAAAGATATGTAGTAAATCATTTTGAAATGGTATGGTAAAATGAGTTGCTTCATTAAGTGGATTGTTGATTCTCGGGGGGTTGGCCTTGCCCATTTTTAATGTTGGATGTACTTGTATCAGACTACCTCCTCTAACGTTGTTGTTAACTATGTTTCCATCTCGTTGTATAATGTCCCAGTTCCTATAGTTGGTGTTTGAGTCGGGCTTAGTTTTACTTTCTACAAATAAGGCACAATTAATATCGTAGTTTTCTATTGTGTTGTTTATAATATATTTTTTTGGAACTTAGCTGTTAATATTTGTGTAAAGTATATTACATTGAGAGTTGAATTTGCCCATTATTAACTCCAGTGATTGTTTCAGTTGGGGAATTAAAATCGTTTAGTTCCATGTCGAACATTAATATATACACCTTGTTATTTCCTGTGAAAGTTACAGACGTTTCTACATTGAATTCAGTAATAAAGCGTTTTCTTAATTTACTAATTAGTTCTTCTCTGTTAACATTTTTTGGTTTATTCAGTTTGTTTATATAGGTATTGATTATTGTGTCATGAATTGTAATTGGGGAGTGTATTCTAGTTTTTTTCTTGGTATCGTTGCTAATTTCATGTGATTTCTTATTTAATGTCTTTACTGGAATATTAGGAATACCGTCTGTAGGCTTTGTGGGACGATTGGGACATTTGAACGACCAAGCCCGGTGTTCCTCTGAGCCGCACGAGTTGCATTTGGGTGGAAGTTCGCTCTTGCATTTGCTAGTGGCATGTTTTTCTCCACATTTTAAGCACTTTAATGGTGTCTGACACTGTTCGTTGGTATGCGTAAATTTCAGGCATTTGCTGCAAGGGAGAGGTGCTGGAGGGGGTGGAGTGCTGGGGTAAGCCGCGTAGTGTCTGCTTTTATAGAATACTCCTTCATTTAGCAGTTTTTCGTAACTTTTTATGTTGTCCGTAATTATTCTTATCATATGTGTTGCCTTGTCGTTGGCTTTAGCAATAATCCGTTTGCAGTATCTATGCTGTATATTTAAATTGTTCAAGTGTTCACTCATTTGTGTATCCGAAATATCTAGTTCTACTGAGGTAATTACACATGAGTAGGACTGAATGGGGATAGATTTTGGCTGTGAATTTTTGTAGTGTGATGTCTCGGAGTAAGTGGTGATTTTTTTGTTGTTTTGTAAAACTTTTAATGTGTTATTAATTATTACTTTTGAGGTATCAGTTTTAAGTAGAAATCCTTTTTTAGTTTTTAAAATTACATCTGTGTTGGAGGGCCTAACAGATTCCCATAGATCTGCCATTTGTATTCTGTTCATTTCTGATTCTGTGTTGATGTAAAATAAGTTATTAAATTTCTTGTTTGTAATTTCCTTCATAATGTTAGAGTAATTCTTGTGTTTATATGTATAGTTTTTCTGTGTGTTTTGATGAGTCATACTTTCATGTTGTCTTGAACTTGAAGCTGTTGAGGTTGTGGGATTTTCTATGTTTTGTGGCATTTTTTGTAAAGGTCTGTTTTTGGTTGCTTCCTTATCTCTAATGACTTTTTTTGTAGTTCCAATAATTTCTCTTATCTGATCATCACTCATCATTTGTATAGTTTCCCATAACTCCTGTTGATACTTTATTAATTATACCTATAAAATAACGTTTTGATTTACTAATTCGATATTTTAATAAGTTTTAATAGCCTTACCATCGATTGTGCTTCTTGAAATTACAAAATGTTTATATGTATATATTTCAAATTAATTTAATTATATAGCGAGTTTTCTCAGGGCCATTCTCAGTCCAGCTTTCCCACATCTTTTCAGCCTTATAAACAACATGAATAGGTACCAATTCACCACCTGCACGTCCGCACATCATTATTGACGTATTGGACTTTGAAGAATTCTTTATATTTTCGGGGTATTTGCAACCTCTTTCAACAAGGACTTTAGATGTACCTGGGTCATCTACTAGACAGGTTTCATCATAATTCCAAATATTCGATGCAGGAACACCTTCAATTTCGTTTTCTAAGTTATTAAGGAACTCTTTTACCACGTCCTCATGAACAGAAGCTCGACTCTAAGTAATATTTCTAGCAGTACGATTAGAAATTTGTTTTGCGTGCCTTTTTACAAAAGAATTTGCCCATTCACAACCGGGCAAATTGTTTTTGAATTTCTCGACTGTTCTGCCTTGCTTATCTAAAAAACTCTTAACAATGAATCGCAACTCTCGTTTATTTACAGGGAAGCCATAACTGGATAGAGTGATGACGTGGGCCACGATAACTCATTCCTCAAATTCAGAGAAGACTCTGAATTTAAGACTCCTCCACTCTTTTTAGGAGCTTTGTTCTTTCAATTCAATTCAATTCAATTCTTTATTCGTGTTAATACAATAAACTGTTTACACATGTCAAATTAGTAAGTAAAGTAATAAAAGTAATAAACTACAATAACGATGATGTGAACAAACTAACAATAAACAATTAATGTAAAATATAAAATGGAAATAGTTGTATCTTTTAAGTTCCTATTACAAAATCTGAAAAATTGTTATTACAGAATTCATTTAGTGAATAAAAACATTTATTAAGCAAATACTCCATGATTTTATTTTTAAATAATCTTGGTTGCAGGTTTTTGATATTACTTGGGAGGAGATTGAAAAATTTAGGTCCAAAATAGGAAATGCTTGTACGTGATTTATATACTCTATGATAATCTAAGTAAATACTGGAATTATTTCTAGTTTCATAATTATGTACATCGTTATGCATTAGATACCGCTCGCTGTTATTTTTTACGTACATAAGGCATTCAAGTATAAATAAACATGGAAAGGACAGAATCTTTAACTCAATGAAACTCTTTTTACAGTCTTCCCTATATCCTAGCCCATCAATTAAACGTACAGCTCTGCGTTGAAGACTGAATAATCTTGAGGCCGAAGGTGCATGGCCCCAGGCTAAAATTGCGTAACTTAGCTTAGATTGGATTAGTGCATGGTAAACAGTTTTAAGTACTGGCTGGGCTACAATTCCTATCAAGTTTCTTATGACAAAGATATTAGTTGTCAGGCTTTTTGCTACATGATTCACATGTGCCTCCCATGTAAGTTTAGGATCTAAGTGTACACCCAAAAAGCGAACTGACTGAGGATTATTCCATTCCTTAGCCTCTCGAAGTGTAAAGATAATGGTCTCAGATTTACTGCTGTTGAGACTGAGTTTATTAGTTGCAAACCAGTTTGTCACCTTCGACTGTGCATCCTCCATATTTTTAAGCAGTAAGGAAAGCTGTTTATTTCTAGATACTACAGTGGTATCATCCGCGAATAGTATAAGGTCATTGTTGGGTACGCTAGATGTTATATCGTTGACGTATATTATAAACAGGATAGGACCCAACACCGAACCCTGAGGAACACCATGTTCAATGATATCAACATTGGAATGTATGTCTTTAACAATTACTTGTTGTTTCCTATTGGAGAGATAAGAGTTTAATTTATTACTAAGTACGTTCCGGTGAATTCAATATTTTTTAGCTGCCGCACGAACTGAAATCCTTTTCGCTCTAATTTCATTTAAAATTCGTGTCAGTGTATCTGGATGATAGTTTCGGTAATGCCTACTTCACAAGGTTTCGATTGAAAAAAGAGAGTTTTATTTATTTTAGAGCAAATTGAACATGAAATTGAAATTATCACAGACCAGTAATGTCTAAGTTATTGTATCATATAATACTTTTGTATTTTATATTTACCCATTAAAAGAAAAACTATTTATTTTAAAGTAAGGAATTTTTTTTCTTTTCAGAAATCATTCTGTATCTCCCATAAACCAGTTGTTGATGACATTAAGGTTTTATGCATCGGGCAATTTTCTACTAACTGTGGGTAACCTGATAAATGTAAGCAAGACTACATCATGTAGAATTGTGCAAAAAGTTACACGTGCGTTGGCATCTTTGGCTCCACAATATATAAAAATGCCAATAACTAACGAAGAGATTGTGCTATCACATATGCAGTTTTTTGCAAAAGCAAGACTTCCACGAATAATTGGCTCATTGGATTGTACTCACATAAAAATCCAAAGCCCTGGTAAATTTACTTAGTACTATTTTTCTATTCAAAGAACTACTTGTGTTTTTAAAGGTGGACAACATGCAGAAGTCTTCAGGAATAGGAAGGGTTATTTTTCAATAAATGTACAGACTATTTCATCCGTAGATTTAAAAATATTAGATATTGTGGCCCGTTGGCCAGAGTCCACCCACGACCAAATTGTGTTTGACAATTCAAATATTCGACAGAGATTAGAGAATAATGAATTTGGAAATAGCATATTGGTTGCTGATAGTGGGTATGCAAATAATTTGCACGTTATAACACTTACATTGACGGCTGATGCTGAAGTTGAAAATGTATACAACGAAGCAGGTATTTTTTTAAAGATAATTATACATAGAGAGCAATCTTTAAACATTATTTTTATTAGTTTACTTTTTTTCAGTAAGACGCACAAGCAATCCAGTGGAACGACAATATGGCATTTGGAAAAGAAGATTTCCAGTTTTAGCTCCAAGAATTAAAATGGAAAACAGCTTGAGTGTTATTGTGGCCTTGCAGTCTTGCATAATATTACTATAAATCAAAAAGAGGAATTACCCCCAGACGATCCAGAAATAATGATGCAAAATATAAATTTCAATGAAGATTTCACTTTAGATCCTCCCGAAAAAGAAAACTTCAGCAATGTGAGAGATTTACTACTGAATTATTATTTTCCCAGATTATTGAATGATCAAAACCATTAACATTAACATTTATTGTTTATTACAAATTATTAATATGAATTAAATAACTTGTCGAGTATTTATTAATTTCATTTATTTGAGTTATCATAACACAATGGGTAAAATAAAGTATTCAAAAATCACTTTTTGGCTTGAGACAAATTCTATAGTGGAATTTCTATTTTTAGTTTTTGTTCTTCTTGAAACTCTAACAATTTCATTCTTTTCTCATGTTCCTTTTGGTTTTGAATTCTTCTTTCTATGGCAATGGTTTCTTCTATTTCTATTAATTCTCATTTTTTTCAGCTACAATTTCGAATTTAGCTCCAGCTGAAGAAATACATTTTTTTTTCTGAAATATGGGCCTTCTTCTACTTTGCCATGCCCCTGAAAAAGTCCATAATGAGTTCTGAAGAATTTAAAATAATTGCAAAATTAACTAAGCGTTTAAATGTGATTTATTAATCAGGTCCGGCGAGAGCCAGATCGGGACCCGGGTGTAAAACATTATGGCCCCCACCCCCTTTGAAATTAAAAATTAATTATTTATTATCACAAAACAAAATTATTTTCCTTTCAAAATATTACCTGTACATGTATGATAGCCTTCCGAGCTTTCCTAGCGGCAAAATTTTTAATGACAGTTTTGAAATTAATTGTGCATGCTAACTGCACTTCAAGAGCTCGCATTCCAAGATTGAACGGTTAGTTAAAACAATTATAGCTTTGGCGCTTGCGGGGCCCCTTTCCTTAGCTTGGGCCCGGGGGTACTACCCCCCTCTATCCGGGCCTGTTATTAATAATAGTAAATTCAATTCGTGAATCAAAACTAAAAAGTATTATCTTTCAACTAGGTATATTTAACAGTTGTAAGTAGACTTACCAGATTTTTGTTCACTTATTGCACTTGTTACAGGAATATTATAATTATGTTCCATATTCGGTCCACTTACTAGAGGTAAATCCTCTTTGTCACTTCGATTACTGTCGTAATTAAAATCATTTTCACGATTTTCTATCCCTCTATATTTTCCATATTTATATCTTGAAAAGTGAGTCCAGATGTACCTAAAATTTTGTATCTTAGTTGCAGATAATTTAATAGTGCAATATTATTTTACCGGCAATTCCGTCTGAATCATAATTATTTTGTAGTCCTTGGATACTTAAAGATATTATTTCGGACGAAATTTTCTCTTCTTCATTTGAAGGTGTTGCTGGTGAAGGAACATACCGCCCACCTCTTGTTCCTTTGACATTCGACAAATGCTGGCTATGTTGTTTTTTCAGCTCCTTTTTAATAGACTCATATTTATGTTTCAATTGTTTACTAGTTCGTGGCTAAAAAATGGAAATCTATAATAAGAAATATGAAAATGAATTATTATTACTATAACGTAACATAAAAACTACATTGGTAAAATACGTACTGGACCCATTCTACAAAAATTAAGTTTTGTTTCGATTTTTTCCCATGTCGCTTCCGTTTCTCTCCAAGTTGTACCGTCAGCCTTTTTACACTCTATTATAGATTTAAAACTGTTTGCGATTTTTAATAAAAGTGATCTGTCGGCTGCACTAAAATTTTTTATTAAAAGCTGGGCAACTTGGTGCCCCATGTGTAAAACTACATTTTCTACAAACAAAATTATTACCTTTAGCCTCCTTATATCTACCTGTTGCTTCAAACGGTTTTTTATTATACATTTTATTACTCGTTACCTTGGATTTATTGTATTTGACAACATCTACAGCTAGTTCCGTGCTGCTCCCTGCTACCGACATCTCTCTTGACCTCTTCTTGGACATTTCATTCGCCAATGCTGCTTTCAGGACTGCATCTAACATGCCGACATTCATCTGCAGGAGCCTCTCTCGCAATTCATTTGATTCCACGCCACAAATGAAAAGATCCTTGAGTAGACTATCTTCTAGTTCCCCAAACTCACAAGATTTAGCTTTCGACTCCAGTTTTGTCACAAAATCGTGAATGCCTTCACCTGATTGTTGTCTCAGAGTTAAAATTTGATATCTTTCATATGCTAAATTCTTCTAGGGTAGGAACGTTCATCAAATTTACGGATTAACACATTTACATCATTTCTTTCATTATTTTCAATGAGACAGGTATTATATATTCTTAAAGCCTGCTTACCTACTAAATGCAGAAGCAGAGCACATTTTACTTCCCCTGGTTTTGCTGTTAATTCTGTTGCCACGAGGTATGTGTTAAAACGTTGTTTCCATAATTATACATAAATGATATTGAACTATTTGTAGAATGTGAATTTATTAACCTCTTTGCTGACGACACCTTAATAGCTTGTAGCGAAGTGAACCTGGACAGAGCAATCCAAAAAATGAATGCTATCTTAGTATCTGTGAATAGATATTTAAATATCAATAAACTAAAATTAAATGTGGAAAAAACAAAGGTGTTGATATTTACTACAAAATATAAGTATAGTTTTCTTGATATTGACAACATAAATTTGAATATTAATGGTGAACAAATTAAAATTGTCTCTACAGTAAAATATCTGGGATTTCAACTTGATAACTTTTTGAATTTTGACCATCACTTTGATTATATTTACAAGAAAATTTCTAAAAAACTTTATTTCTTTAGTCGAATAGCACAACATTTATCTACTGAAACTAAAATCTCTGTTTATAATACTATTATTCAGCCGCATTTTGATTATTGTGCATCAATATTATTCTTCTTCAATCTTAATAAATTGAATATGCTGCAAAAACTGCAAAATCGTGGAATGAGAGTCATTTTAAAGGCAAGTCGCCTTACTCCAATTAATTCAATGTTGACATCTCTTAATTGGTTCTCAGTTGAAAATAGACTGTACTATTTTACCATGATTTTTGTATTTAAAATAGTAAATCATATGACTCCAGAATATTTTCAGCATTGCATTACTTTCAACAAAAGATATTCATACATATAATACAAGAGGTACAAACAATATTCATATTGCAAGAACTAATTGCCGTAACTATTTTAAAGGTTTTCAGAAATTTAATGGGTAAGTTACCCGAATCTGTAAAAGATGCTACAACGTTAAACAGTTTCAAAATTAAGATAAAAGAATTTATTAGGAATAAATAGATTGTACTTAAAGTAAATTGAATAAAAATAGAAAATAATGCCTTAGTATTATGTAATTTGTAAATTACCATCTATTTAGGTTAAGGTATTTTAATATTTTAATGTTTTATTCTTAATTTTAATACCTATGTTTACTTTTGCAACGTATTTTTTGTAGTATAGGTTTTTTATCATATGTATATTAGGTCTCTTCCTAATTCAATAAAGTTCTTCTTCTTCTTCTTCTTCTTCATAATCGCCAATTTTCTGTGATATTTCCATCCATCGATAAATAATTTATGGCTCTCGTATCCATTTTCACTTTGTATAATCACTTACTGTTCATATTTTCTTCTCAATTCGAAATGCGCCATGTTTCGTGTTCAGGGACAGGTAGGTGAAGGTAATTAAAATGAATGCTACTCAGTTAATGGCTATGACAACAATTTTCAAAATGATTCAAACCACTATTGCCGTCTCGGTAACACATGAAAAACGCCACTAAACATCCGTACCCTGGCCAGAATTCGAACCCAGAACCCTGTGGTTGCAAGCCAAACACCTTAGCACTGTGCCACTAAGCCAATAAATTGCACTAAATGTCAATAAACAATAGATAAAGTTTAAACTTTGAACATTTGTGGCATTGACACTTTTTTTTAACATAATTAACATGCTGCTGTTAACTACTGTCCCGCTGGTGCGCCTGCTGGAGTCGATTTTATATAAATAAAGCTTTAATATGACGCAAAAAAAGTAAAATTAATGTTAAGCAAATCTTTCAAAAATCAGTGTCGCTGGCTCCCACACTATTAGATACTAAAAAATATGTCACATTGTGTACAGGTCTTATTCGAAATTACATGTACAAAATTTTGAAGACAAGAAAATGACATTTATACCATTGTGGAAAGATTGTTATGAATTTCAATGGTCATCTTGGATTGACGGGTTGCAGGATCAAATAGACTTAACAACAAGCTACTATTATTATCAGCATGGTTTTCCGCCCATCTCCATGATTTCGGTAGATATGCTTCCTCAAAGGTGAAATTAGAGCCTGGATGTCTCTCGTTCGCATCATTGTCCACTACTTCATCTTCGCTTGATTCCAGAAGGTGGTTGTCAAACCCAGTAGCACTTTGAAACACTAAAATGTTTGTACTTACATGTAAAAAATGATTTCTCATTTCTATTGAATGAAATAAAAACTGGTGCTTATTGAAGGCATGCAGAGGAACTTTGCATATCAATACCTCGACTGAATTGGTTTGTTTTTCATCTAATGAAAAACTGTTCTCATACTGCATAGATAGTTTATCCTTAGAACTTGTTGCTTGGAACATATTTTAATATTACATAAAATTTCTCGGTTAGCAAATAAATGTATAAACTTTCAAGCTCATGGTCTGACAAATCATCATCAAAAGGAACATAGCCCTAAAATATAGTTTTCATATAGAATAGATGGAACATAAATACACCCCTAAATAAAATGACATAAATTGACTAATCCTGTTATTAAAGCAAAACATGATATATTGTCAATTTAATTGTGTAACAGTACATTTTAAAATTATTGGTTCGTCATTTGTTTTAATGCAACATTAAATTAATGGAAAATTAAACAACAAAATGTTTACAACGAGAAATCAATATAAAACTTATTGTAGGTATACATACCTTCTTTAAGTTGACCTCTCTACTGCAAGTAGGAAAATCGTCTTGCTCTTGGTTTCCTTCTTTGAGAATCTGCACAACAGTTCCCTAAAAATAAAATGCAAAATTCAGATAGATATGCGTAAAAACATTATGCTAAAGCTGTGAAGCAGTGAAATTATGCAACTTGTCAGTCTTTGAGAAAAAGTGAAAGTCTTAAACATATTTGACTTAACAGAAACTACAAATGAGTTTTATAATTTCGGTGATGCCAAAACTCTAGTGACTTCTTAAAATTTGGAGTCAAAATGAAGGTGTACCCTCTGGATCGCACATATTGTTGTGCTTATCTTTTACCCATTGAATATTTTCGTTTCATACTCGAAGATCGCACATCCTGTCATTGCATTGTTGACTATCTTTGAGGCTTTGTGTGACCATGTTGTTAGAAGGATCCACATTTTCTTTGCTATCCTGTATTAATGTGGGAATGGCATTAACCCAGCTAGCAGAGAAACGTCATTTTCACGTTGATCATACGTCATCGATCACGACGATTTCACCAAAATTTAGACGTCAAATCGACGTTAATATGACGGCAATATGTGACATCCAATCGACGTCGAACCTGGACGTGAAATATACGTCACGAAGCGACGTCTAGAATCTAAAAATGTATTTTGTTTTATTTAAAGAAATAAAGAAACAAAAGCTATAATCTCGCAAAATTATTTTTTATTGTGGTATCAGTTTCATGACTGCAGAATTAGTCACATATCAGATCTTTACTAATGATGTCCTAATTCGTTAAATCAGGAAACTGCAGTAGCACTATAAAAATAATTTTATGGGATTATAGTGACCTTTCTCTCATTATTTTTTTGAAAATTAATAACCCGGATCGCCTTCTGGGCAAAATAACACAAATTGTAGATGATACTTATTTTCACATTGAAACCAGACGTTTCCGAGATAAAGCAAAAAGTAGTGCATTTTAAAAACAAACATATATTTCCTTTAAATCACAATCTCATGGCATTCTTAGAGCCAGCCGTCTAAAGAACATGATTATGCACCCTACACCATAAACTAGAAAGGAATTCCATGAATAAATAAAATAGTTGTAACTCAAATTAATTTATTTTGCTGTACAGATATATAAATTCATTTAAGCAAGCATGGTTAAACGCTTAAAATAAACAAAAACTAAAATAACTATATTTATGAATAAATGATGGTAGTTTAAGCATATATTAAACTTAAAATAATTCCTGGGTTTTATCAGGTTATATACATCAATGTGTGAAATAGTGGAACTGAAATCCACTTTTCCTTATAAGGCATAACTAAACATTTTCCTTTTATATCATTAAATTGCCATGCTTTTAAATCAGATAAATTATCAAGTAAATGAATTCTTAGAAACTGTTTTAATAATACACAATATTTTAATTTCTACTGCTATTTATTAACTTTCCAACATCTCCATTTAATATCTAGCGTCTAATAATCTCGCAGTTCTGCCAACTTTTTTCAACAGAACCACAGATCCTATTTACATAGAATGATCTTAAAACTACTCAAAACTACATACACAACACGCTTCTATATATATATTTTTTTTTTATTGAACAAAATACTACTAAAATAGTTAATACTTACATGAATAATTTTACTCTACATTAATATAATTCAAAGTCATTTAAATAATCAGGTACTTTTGATATTCGGGAGCTACGTGTCTTTACAGTATTATTTGGTGCGTTAGCGAATACATCATTACAAACTTCACTACTTCCACAAGATAATGTATCACTAGAAGTATGGAACGAGCCACTATTATCCTTAGATGTGACAGTCAGATCAAGCTCTGTTTCAATAATAATTTCTTGTTAACATCGGATACAGTATTATTTTTTTTTTTATCTATTTATTTAACGTCGGCCTATTTCCGCTACCAGGGCCTATCACCGACGCCAGGAGACGAGCTACCCCCAACCTGGAAATTTTGCCGAACCTCTTCCCTTAAAAAGAATAGGGATCTTTTCCTTGCCTAACATTTAATAGACAAGGGACCGCCTGCTTTACATCCCCTCCGAAGGATGGTATATCCACTACGTAATCCTCGTCTGAAATTACGTAACTTCCGCGTATACACTGATATACAAGCCAAGTTGGGTCACCCATCCAAGTACTAACCGCGCTCGACGTTGCTTCAACGGAATATCGACTGACCTTCACATTGAAGTCGCCTCTACGCTCGCCCCAGATACAAGTATTAGTTTCAATAATAATTTCATTGTTAACATCGGGTACAGTATTAGTTATACTAACGTTATAATCTGGTTCAACAATTTGTTCAAGATAGAGAGAGACTTTGGAATTATTACTAATCAAATCTTCATAAATTATGAAATTAAATTCGTCATTCTGGTCAAAACTCTCAAAGGGAATATTTGTCTTATTTATAAGTTTTCTGTTTCGTCTAAACTGTTTTCCATATAAATCTTTAACAATATAAGATCTGTCATTATACCTATCTATTACCTTGCCTTTTTCCCATTTTTTATTTTTTTGAAATAATATTTTCCCTTCTTTTTCTTCTTTTTATAACATAGGCAAATCTTTGGCAGTTCTATTGTAGTATTCTTTTTCCTTTGCACAATTTGAATTTAATTTTTCTTTAACAATTTCAGCCTCTATAACTTTCAGAAGAAGTTTGTCAACACAGGTAGGTAGCTTAGCTTTAACAATTCTGTTTAATAATAATTGTGACGGTGAGAACCTAATATTTGGTAATGGTGTATTTCTATACTCTAATAAATAACATGGCAGATCATTATTAGATTTCATTTTATTTAACATTCTTTTAGTTATATCAACATACTTTTATGCAAGTCCGTTTGATTGTTGATGGTATAGGCTAGAAAATTCTAGCTGAAAATTCCATAACAGCAAATTTAAATTTACTGCTGTTGTAAGAATTATTATCGCCATAAAATTTATCTGGCACTCCAAATTTTGAAAAGATATCTTTGCAAACATCTGCTTAGCAGTATTAGCAGTTTTATCCTTAACCGGCACAACTTCAAGCCAATGTGAATATGCATCAACTATCAATAAGTAATAGTTTCGTTTAAGTTCTAAAAAATATGAATATAAATATTGCCACGGGCGATCAGGTAATTCATGAAGTACTAATGTTTCTTTTTGATTAGAAGTTTTATTTAACTGACAAACTTCACAATGTCACATTTCTTGATTAAATTCCAGCGATAAATTAGAAAAATAAATATAAACTGCTCTATGTATGGATCATCACAATCATTAATCATAGACAAATAAACACACTAAACTAAACACTAACAGTTTATTTGTGTATGAACATAATATTGTAGGTTTTATATGTGGTTTGTTCTAATATAAAAGACTAGATAGGCATTGAGTGTGTGCACCGAAATTTTTAAATTCTTTATTTGAAAATTGTAAAGTTGAAATACAGGTAAATAAACTTATTAAAAATTCTGCAAGTTATTTAAATGAAATTAACTAAGAAATTCATGTATTTTGAAAAGAAAATTACCATTTTAGCTAGACATGTCATTTAAAGTACGTGAGGCCCATTGGCAAATACTTGTAGAGGAAATGGAAAAAAACCCAGTAATTTCAACAGGCATAGGACCAAGAGGAAAGGAATATTATAAGAAATCGTGGAACGAAACGGCTAGGAAATTAAATGCACTCGGTTTTGGCAGTAAGAGTACTGAAAAATGGCAAAAGGTAATAAAAGCAATGTAGTGCTTATCCAGAAACATTCTATTTCATTCATAAATTTTTTTAGACATGGGCGGATTATAAATATAATTTAAAAAAGAAGGCTGCTGCTGTTAAAAAAAGTATCAGCCAAACTGGCGGAGGGCCTACAGAAGAAAAGGACTTAACCGAATTAGAGTTAAAACTACTGGATATGTTGGGCGATAACTTCATAGAGTTAGAAGAGTCAGAATGTGGGCTACCTGCCAGCCCTCAACTTAACATTTTCGAGGATCCACAACCAGGTACCAGTAGAGACGAACCAGCAGCGAGTCCTCAATTTAATATTATCGAGGAACCACAGCCGGGAACTAGTAAAGATGAACCTACGCCGATACCCTTAACACCTTCCAAAAGAAAGCGGAAGATTAATATTTCATCTTCTTCCCCTAGGAAAAGGGTGCCATATCTAAGTGAATACAGAGAAACGATACAAGAACTAAGAGACATTAAAACGACCATAAGAAATTCTTTAGATGGAATATCTCAAAATTTAAGTGATCTAACATCAGAAGTTAGACAATTAAATAACAATCTTGTTCAGGTTGGTGGTTTGGGATTTTTTCATTTTAATATTTGGCTAATTTATGAATTTTTTTTTTTTTAGATATTGCAAGCACAACAAATTTTCTACCAAGATGCATAGTTTTATTTTGATTCTCCAATTCCTATTTAGCACATATTAATTTTATTTGCATATTAATAATAATGTATTTTATTCCTCTTATCAATATATACATAATATAATTTATCAGATTAATCTATAATAACAAAAATAATAAGACATAAAATATAATATAGATTGTACATTACACGACACAATAAGATTTAAGTTAAAACTAACACTGTAAACACTCGCCTATAGAGTAAAAAGCTCTATGCATTAAAAGTTTTAAAAAAGCCTATCTAATATCTTAAAATTATCAGATGGTTCAATCGTTTGGGTGAATGTATTGTAACAATTGACACATTAAATAATGTGGAAATTTTGTCCCACACTTAGTCACAACATCACAAGCTCATTGTTGCTGCAAGTATGAAAATTATTATGAACCAATAAAAAATATAAATTTAAAATAATCAAATTTCTTACTAGACCAATGAAATAAGGTAAAAAAAAAGGCCATCTGCGGAGTGAGGCCGAACAAGCTGAATTTTTGCAGAGACCTTCGTTTTGATGTTCCAATGAAGCACAAAAAAATCTCATATGCCTACCCTTCTGCGTCTTGAGATATCGAAGGTCAAAGGTCAATAAAATCGTTTTTCGCGAAAATCTCGCTTCCAGTGCATCTGACGTCATAAGAACCCATAACAAAACTTACGTAAAATAGTATTCTCTACAAAATTGTTCATATACATTTTTTTTGTACGACCAACTGTTTTCGAGATATAGCATGATAAAGCGGGAGCGCGCATTCGTAATAGGTAATACTGTATTATACTGCAGAGCTATAACTATAAAAGCACTTTTCTTAATCTGTTAGACTGGAAAATTAAATTCCCATTATTAAAACCGTTAAAAATTTGTTTATTTATAAAAAAATATATAATAAATAATTAATAACAAAACAATGTATTAATTTATTCGTCTAAAAGTCTCGACAAATATTGTCTTTGCAAAGAACATATTTTGTTTTTGCATACTCTCACTGGATGCGACACTACATCGGCACTATTCAACAAAGGAAAACTTCGGCTCAAATATTTCAAGCAGAAAACTGCCCGCCAGATACAGTATTTCAGAACGGAAAGCGTTTTCTGTTAGCTATGTATGGTGCTCCAAAAGATGAGGTGAACCTTGACAAATTTAGATACACCCAATTCATTAAGGCTACACGACTTAATAGACCTGTTAAATTATCATCCCTTCCACCTACCAGTGAAGCAGCTCGACAGCATATTTATCGGGTCTACTACCAAGTACAGATTTGGCTAGGGAAAAATCTACAACCCGAAGAATGGGGTTGGGATTTAAAAATCGACATATTACAGCCGAAAACAACACTACTGCCACCTGCTCCAGACGAACTATTAAATACAATATTCTGTAATTGTAAATAGGGGTGTGGTGCGCAGTGAGGGTGTAGAAAAGCCTGGCTGCCATGCTCCAAAGTTTGTGGTCAGTGTCACGGACAGGCATGCCTGAACCCGTCAACAGAGTTGCAAAACATCGAAGACTTCAGTGACCTTGAGCCTGAAGTGGTTTTGCCAACGGATATAGAGGAAGCGTCTGACGAAGATAATGTGTTGATCGAGGTGCTAGTGGAACCCGACGAAGACGAGGAGGAAGGCAAGGAAACATAAGGCGTGGTGTGGAAAAGAATGTATTTTTTGTTATTAATTATTTATTATATATTGTTTTATAAATAAACAAATTTTTAACGGCTTTAATAATGGGAATTTAATTTTCCAGTCTAACAGATTAAGAAAAGTGCTTTTATATTTATAGCTCTGCAGTATAATACAGTATTACCTATTATGAATGCGCGCTCCCGCTTTATCATGCTATATCTCGAACACGGTTGGTCCTACGAAAAAAATGTATATGAATAATTTTGTAGAGAATACTATTTTACGTAAGTTTTGTTATGAGTTCTTACGACGTCAGATGCACTGGAAGCGAGATTTCCGCGAAAAACCGATTTTCATGACCTTTGACCTTCGATATCTCAAGACGCACAAGGGTAGGCATATGAGATTTTTTGTGCTTCATTAGAACATCAATACGAAGGTCTCTGCAAAAATTCAGCTTGTTCAGCCTCATTCCGCAGAGGAAGTTTTATTTCTCTGGACTATACTCCTTATTGGGTATTTTGTCACTTGTGTAAAAATATTTAAACATTTAAAAAAGAATCCTTTTAAATATTTTCACAAAAATGGCAAAAGCCCCTATAAAGAGTAAAAAAAAATTATGAATATGCCACAAATAAAATAAATAACAATAGACAAATCTAAAATAATCAAATACTAGGTCATAAATATATTACAGTGTTATTTTCAACACAATCTAGGTATATTTACTGAACTATTTATTAGAATTAATATTACAATGGCGATTTACTTTCCATTTAGTATAAGTTCTCTATACATAAATAAATAGACTGTTCACTTTTGTTGGTTATTTCATTAACTAAATATATTGTCGCGTGTTTCCACCCTTAGGAAACCACCCTCGCAAATTCCGTGGGTTCCAAAAATTATAACAAGAGATGTCCACTAACACACTTTATTAAATGTTTACTGGATACTTCACAATACTATTATTAATTTAAATACACTTTACTAACTAAAAATCACAATGTTTATTACTTTGTTTATCTTTGAACTCTTAACCTCACTTTCTATACTTTCTGAACTTTCTGAACTACTCGCCGAGAATGCGGTCGGTCTTTTATACCCAAAAATAACAGATCTCGATTGTTCTGTGTTGACGCCACCATTCTCTAGATCATTCCAGATGTCACCAGAACTAACTTCTGGTAGGTTTCTCGAGTAGGTGTAAATACACTACATTCATTCTAAGGGTTGTAACATATTACACTGCCCCCTCCTTAAGCCTGAACGTCCCGGTCAGGCAATTCAGCCTCTTTCACATACTTCGCCAGTCTATCCAAGTGTACGATCTTCATCTTGGACTTTTTGTTTTGTTGAATACGATAGACGACATCATTAATTCGGGTAATAACAGTATACGGTCCATCCCAAGGAGGTTGAAATTTCGGGGATCTCCATTCCTTCCGCTGTGGGTTGTACAGCCAAACCAGATCCGCCACCTTGAATCCCCCTGTACTGGCATTCTTTTCATAACGAGCCTTCAAGCGGTTACTAGTTCTGTTCATCTGCTCTCGATCATTCTTTGGCTGTTCTCGACTTCCATTTCTGTAGTTGCTCATGGAAAATGGTTCCCCACGGGCAGCACAATTCTTACACTTGCGACACCAGGCCTCCACATCCTGGCGACTATTAACCCAATAGAATTGTTCCCGTGCTCTACTCAATGTCTTGTTTATGCCGAAGTGTCTGCTGGACGTTTTATTGTGCGCTTTCTGGAGTACTTCTGGTACACGACACCTGGGAATCACTAGACGCATGGCAACCTGCTTCCCATCTGGGCTTTCCCATGCTCTCCTTAAAAGCCCATCTACGACCGTAAGTGAATCCCATTGTGACCATAAAGCCTTCAGCCCCACTTCTTTGTTGGAAACATCCTTCCATGCTGGACGCGTTCCCTCTTCTTTTGCTCTCAACATGGGTCCGATTTCTACATCGCGCAATTGCTCTTGCCTCAGAGTTTTCTTTGACCAACTCTCTGGAAGATCGACCTTGATAGTGTTGACTTCAACCACGTTCGACAATCTTTCCATCTGAGGGTAGCGCTTGCAATCTTCTTTATCTGGTTTTCTGGATAATGCAGGAGTCTTGACTGCCTGCGTTGTCAACAGCCTGGTTTTCTCGCATTGGTCGTTCACTTTTGACAAAATAAATTATTCGTTCCCAATCCTTAAGACTCGCTTTCCTACGTCAACAATAAATCCATACTGTTCCATAATGTCCAGTCCCAAAATGAAGTCATCCGTGATGTCAGCCACGATGACCCTGTGGTCGAACCTTAATTGTCCAATCTGCAAACCCAGGTCTACTTCTCCATGAACCGTAGCCCCGTCCCCCGTAGCTGTCCGGACGATCACTTCTTCATTTTGCCTCTTGGTAATCTTTATGCCCGATATAAATCCTGGCCGTACTATTGATGACGTAGTACCTGTGTCGATGGTAAACAAACATTTTCTTCCGTTCACATATCCATGCAACAACAGTCTGCTTGCGATTCTTCGAAGCTGGGAAATCTTAATTTCTCTGGGGGCACTGCATTCCCTAGCCAGAACAACCCCCCTGGTACTGTTTTCCTGCTCCTCTTCAAGATTCACAGCATTTACTCGACTCTCCGAATTCTGCTGTTGACAGTCTCGTTTCATATGTCCCACCTTGCCGCAGTTGAAACATTTAATACCTCCGCTCGGCTTTCCTTTATTTTGTTGTTTTTCCTGCTTTCCGAGGCCATCCAATTTATCGCATAATTTGGTGAATATTTTCTGCATCTCAGTCAGCAAGGGGTTCTGGTTCATTTCTGGTTGCGATTCTTCGAGAGTCACAGCTCGAACTCTCGACCTTGGAGTATCCCTGTAAGCGGCTTCTACTTCGAGTGCACGCACCAAAGCTTCGCTACTACTTTGGTGTCTCGTCAGCCTCAGAACTCGCCTGACCTCTTCGTCCCTTATACCATCTAAAAAGGCCCCCACGGCTAATTGTTCCTGGAATTCTTTAGGTGCACTCGGATACGCCAGGTGTGCCAGTCTCTCTATCGCAGCTTCAAATTCTTGTAAACTTTCCCCAGCTTTTTGCATCCGGGATTTCAGCTGAGCCTGGTATAATTGGGCAAGGTGTTGATCGCCATACCTCAAGTCTAATGCAGCTTCCAAGACTTTAAAGTCCCTTTGTTTCTCCACCGGGATAGTCTGAAGTAATTCTGAGGCCTGGCCCCTTAACGCCAGAACTAATGCCATAGCCTTTTCCTCGTTATCCCAGTTATTCGCCGATGCTGCTGCCTCGAATTGTCTCTTGTACGTCGTCCAGGAACTTTGGCCGTCAAAAGAAGGAGGTTTTAGTCGCTGACCTGATGATGCCACCTGCTGGCTTCCTCTATCTCTCAACTGTCGTTTAAGCCGGTCTATTTCTCCTTTGACTTCTTCTTCGAACTCACTCATCTTTTCTTCAAACTGATTTACTTTTCCTTTTACTTGACCGACTTCGGTCTTGACTTCACCTACTTTTTCTTCTACCTTGTTTATCTCTTCTTTGACTTCACTCTTGACAGAAATGATTGCGTCCTGTTGTATTTTTATTTGATCGCTCAGGATTTTCCTTAATTCCTCCTGGCGTCTTTCTTCCAAGTCTTTCATTATTTTTCTGAATTCGTCTTTTTCCTCTTGACGTTGTCTTTCTTGCTCCTCTTTCTCCTCTTGTTGTCGTATCTTCAGGTCCTCCATCATTTCTCTTAATTCGGCCCTTTCTTCTTGACGTCTTCTTTCTTGCTCTTCTTTTTCTACTTGACGTCGCTTTTCTTGTTCTTCTTTCTCCTCTTGACGTTTTTTCTCCTGTTCTACTTTGTCTTCCTGGCGTCTTCTTTCTTGTTCTTCTTTTTCTTCATGACGTTTTTTCTCCTGTTCTTCTTTGTCTTCCTGCCGTTGCTGTGCCATCATTTTTTGGAGCTGTTCTAATAAGTCCTGTATTTGTTTATCGGATGCCATACTTCTTGTTGTTATGGGCATACGATGAAATTAAAATAAAATAAATTTAACTGTCACGTCAATATCGGTAATGGAACTTTCCAGAAAAATCTCGAAACAGCACGAAAAAGTCTTATCCAGAGTCTTTTGTCACTATCCAGTTCAGAGAATTTAATAATCTCCACTAACGTCCAAATAGAAAAGTTCTAGTAATTTCCACGCACTAACACAAAAAATGAGTCTTTTTCAGTGTCTCTATCACTACTCAGTTTAAAGGGTTTAATACTTAACACTATTTTTCTGTCCACAAATAACCCTTGAACAATGTCCAGTAAATTAGTCCTGTGTTAGCACTAAACCTCGAGAATACTTCTCGAACACTCCAGCACAACTTCAGAGCTCCTCTTGTCATAAAATCCCACTTCTGACACCAATTTGTCGCGTGTTTCCACCCTTAGGAAACCACCCTCGCAAATTCCGTGGGTTCCAAAAATTATAACAAGAGATGTCCACTAACACACTTTATTAAATGTTTACTGGATACTTCACAATACTATTATTAATTTAAATACACTTTACTAACTAAAAATCACAATGTTTATTACTTTGTTTATCTTTGAACTCTTAACCTCACTTTCTATACTTTCTGAACTTTCTGAACTACTCGCCGAGAATGCGGTCGGTCTTTCATACCCAAAAATAACAGATCTCGATTGTTCTGTGTTGACGACACCATTCTCTAGATCATTCCAGATGTCACCAGAACTAACTTCTGGTAGGTTTCTCGAGTAGGTGTAAATACACTACATTCATTCTAAGGGTTGTAACATATTACAATATATAATCACAAAATGAATTTTCACTGAAAATACTGTTCAATAATTGTATCTCGTACTTGTAATCCAAGTACCGCTAATTGTCTTGGCGCATTTACGGGAGGAGGTACATCAAAGTCCATTAGATGAGGATTATCATGAACATTTTCGTTTAATAATGGAACACCTTCTCTCACACATAAATTATGTAGGATGGCACAGGCCTTCAGTAAATTGGAGGCAAAGTTTGGGGTATACCTAAGGGAACGCTCTCTCAAAAGACATCAGAATCTCATTTTCAGTACACCTATACATCTTTCTACACAATTTCTGGCTCTTATGTGTGCATAATTAAATCTCTGTTGTGGGCTACCTTCGGGGGGGATCTTCAAATGGCGTCATGAGGAAAGGTTGTAAAGGATAACCGGAGTCTCCTATTAACCATGACAATTCTCCATTGTTATAAAGTTCCTGCATATATTACTTTATGGCAGAATTCCTCCAAACAAAGGAGTCATGTGTTGATCCTCCATAATTGGCAAATACATTATTTATTATTAAATTATCGTCACATATAATTTGACAATTCAAGGAGTGGAAACCCTTTTCTGTTAATAAAATTATGTTCGTCTCCCCGTGACTTTAAAATGGCAATATGGGTGCAATCAATGGCACCAATAGCTCCCGGAAAATTAAATTTTTCCATAAATCGAATTTTAATTCGGTTTCTTTCTTCCACAGTTACCGGAAATTTTATGTAGTCTACCGCCATTGATTGTACAATGGCTCGGGTCACTTCATGTATAGCTCGATGGACGACAGTTTGGCTTAAATTAATATTAACTTCTTCCCCTATACCTCGTTGATAGCCACCAGTAGCATTAAAGCGTAAGGCACAAAATATTTTTATTTCCTTTGAAACACCTCTTATGCGGGTATCTCTTAAGTGGGGTGTTAATATATCAATTAATCTTCTAACAAGTAATTTATTTAGCCTATATAGCTCGATGAAACGCCTGTTGGGTAGATTAAAATAAGAAAGAAACGAACAATATGGCCGCCGAAATAGAAATAATTCGGAATCGGCGTTTACCAATGCTATCCGGAGCAAACGCAAGCGCAAAAGGAAACTATAAAAAAAGACAGATAGTAATTTAGAGAAAGAAGGCACTTATCGTATTGCTAAACGATAGCTACTTAGGTATCGAGTAAGTACTATCGAGCAAACTAAGACGAAAAATAATTTACTCAGCAAAAATATATCACCAGTAAAAAAACTAATTTGAGTGGGTGCCTTAACCGAGCGAACTGTCTAGGTTTACAGTTTTGGCGCCAATTTCACACACTTGCACACAGCTCTCTAGGATCGTTATTACTGACTGATATCAAGGTCACTATATGACATAAGATGGAGTTGAATTTTGTTAGGAAGAGGGTATGTTCAGAATTTGGGTGTGTTGACAAACTATGCAGTTGCACTATGTTAAAGTTTTACTTGAAGTTTCGACCCCAGTGATTCTATTCACCCCGGTTTACGGTACCCTCTGGGAGAAAACTTGTGCTGCATTCGTTACTTTCATTTTTTTAATTTTGTGTTTATAGACATGCTGATCCGTCATTCTATTGCACATTTTAAAATCTTCTGCAACCACATCAACTTCATATAGGGCTATTACAACACTCCAAGATGCTCGCTGGATTTTTTTTGGAGCCACTTGAATTCAACATCTGCTTCTAACATGTTATTTCTTATGCCTTTCAGTAAGTGTGGGGGGTCGTAGAAATAGACAATCCTTTCCCCACCTACTGCAAATCCAAAATAACGATTCTCGACATTAGTTTTAATACAGAATTCATTCGTTTGTTCTTTTTAAATATTATTTGCTGCTACATTTGTAGATAACTGATCAGACACAGAGGCAACCACAGTGAGACCAGTTGTCTGCAACGTCTTTATAACTGTCTTAATTGCAATGGCTAGATTAACGGATTTCATTCCTTCTTGAGTGTAATAATAGGCAACAGGTTGCTTCCATTTTCTAAATATCTCCCTGGCCATGAATACCATAACATGGTCAGCGTATCCAGTTCTATCACTGTTATCTCCATAGTCCTCAAATCCAATGATTCTGTCGTCATTCATGTTATATGACAGACCCGTTTCTATGCTCATTTCATCGTACATTAGAACACAACATCTGTCCTGCAAAGACATTTTTTCAACACTTCTTTTCAGTGCATCAAAAATTACCTGGTTAATACCACAAGGCACGGGAATAGTTTCGTTAAAGTATTTTTTGATGGCAGGATAAAAACTTTTACTAAAAGCCTATATCCTTTTGGGCTTAGCTTCAACATTGACAGTGCAAAAATTTTATCCTCAATAATAGGTAAATCTTCTCCCACGTGCGCTTCTCGTTTGCGATTCTATCTGAGATTGCAAAAACCTCAGTGTAGTGTTATTAAGTCTGTTACTAAAAAGTTCACCTGACTCATCATACTGCAATGCTTGCTGTAGTCTTTTTCAGTTGTTCATATTCTCTCTGTCTAATAAGCAGCAGCTTTTTCAAACTCTTTGCAAACTATACGTAACCTTGGCCTTCGGTGTCAATTGTATACTTCGTCTGACGTTCATGGCAGCCAAAAAATTAAATCCTCTCCTGATTTCTGCAAAAATGGTTCAAATTATTATTGTATTTTCTAATAGATTCAGTTATTATGTGATTAACATCCAAGTTTAATTAAAATCAAACTTCATGCCTTCGATATTTAACATATGGCTAAAAAAATTTTAGAATCGTATTTTTCACCATGATGCCCCCTGATTCAATTATTATACCTTTTCTTGTTCCCAACGCAGGTGGTGTAGTTCTGAGGAATGAGGGGCTATTCGTCTTATGTACTTTCTTTACAGTTGGCTGTAATGCACCACTGGGCCCGGCAGTAACTTCAGCAACCTTTCGTTTAGATCCACTCATAAATGCATGCTCTGTTGGAAACTCGCTACGCTGCTGGCATTGCATCAAAGGTTCTTCTACAGTTGAAATATGGCCCAACCCAGTACAGGTTCCAATATAGTATCCTCCTAAAAAACACAAAATACCTATTTACCAAAGATACATAAAATGTAAATTTCAATAAAAATCAGCAAGGTAAATAAAGAAAAGAAATTTTCCATATGAGATTTTTAACTACTCTAAGTAAGCTATCCTTGTAATTTTACAATAGTTCTAGGATTTTGTGTACACAAATTCAGAATAGGCAGGCTTCCCACAACTAAACCCGATCGACTATAATACTGCGAATCTATTCTCGCTTTGGAAGAAAAATGAGTATCGCAAACATGATAGTTTCTTCTCACTATTTCATTGTCCATTGTTTTCAAGTCTTCCCGCTGAATGAGCTGGATCTACTTTTGATACATCTAATATTTGAGGTTGTTAGCTGCATAAAATTATTAACTGCATATACAAATTATACAAGTCCAATATATTCTCATTCTGCAGTATTCAAACTTTTAATACAATCTAACAATTTAATAGTTCCCACGAGTGAAATATTCAGTGATTTAGTAATTTAATATTTGAGCAAACTGCAGTGGCAGGCCAAATATCAAAACTGCTTTAATTAATGTAGGTATATATGAGTAATCGGAAAATAGTTGCCGCACACCTTTTTTGTAATAATAATCTTTATTAATAGCATTTAGCTAACATACAATCTTACTTATAATTTAACATGGCAGATAAATACATACATACATATAACAAAATAAATAACAATATGTATATAGACTTACATTACAATATATTACAGTACAAAAGTAAAACAATACACAAACAAAATATATATTTATTTATATCTCTATATGTTTGATGCAATAATCTCTACAGTTTCTTTTACTACTCTTTATGGCATCTGGCAACCGATTATATTCTATGAGTCCTTTGTGAAATAGGTTATTCTGTCCATATGATGTTTGGACAGTATCGATATAAAAATTTCCTCTATTTCTGGTTTCGTAAGTATGAATGTCATGAACGCAAGTTAGGTCTTCGAGTAGGTGTCGTGGCCATAACCCATGCTTTATCTTGTATATAACAATCATCGTGTTATTAAAAATGGTCTGTCTGACACTTAGAAGTTTGGTCTGCTCTAGCATGTATTTAATACTTGTGTATCTATTGCACCTTAAAATAGTACGTAATGCTTGATTCTGTTTTTTTTGTATTTCATGCATCTGTGTGTTGTTTAATAGATATAAAATGGTAGAACAAAAGTTTAGGTGCGGTAAAATTATTGTTTTATATATTAAAAGTTTAGTCCATGAGCTGACATGCCTTATTCTGCTTAATAGGTTTACTTTTTTAGCGATTTTACTGGTAATATAAGAAGTGTGATTGGAAAATGATAAATTTTCATCAATAAGAATACCTAAATATTTACATTCTATCACTTGCTCGATCTGTTCTTCATTTATATATATACCCATATTGTTTCTTGTGTCAATTTTATTATATTTACTTTTAATTAACATAAACTTGGTTTTTTCTATATTCACATACAATGTTAACCATGTTTGCAGAGTCTTAAGTTCAACATTTAATGTGTTTATAATTTCATCCACATCATCCCCTATGAAATATAACAATGTGTCATCCGCAAAAAGTTGAATATTGCACTTTTGTACATGTTGCACTATATCGTTTATATATAATAAAAACAATGTAGGACCCAATACCGTCCCGAATATATTTTGTTTCGATGTTGATATAGTATCATTATATTTTGTCACCTGAGTTCTATTTGATAATTATTCACTAAACCACTTAATGATTGTAGCACCTAACCCATAGCTTTTTAACTTTAATAATAGTAGATTTCTATTTATGGTCTCAAATGCTCTACGAAAATCTAAAAATACAACACCTATAACTTTTTTCTCATTGAATGCGTTTTTCCATTTTGCTAAAATGGTTTGTATTGCACTCTCACATGAATTTTGATTTCTGCATCCTGCTTGGTACTTGGTCAATAACTGGTTATCTTCAACATATTTTATAATTTGATCATTCACTATAACCTCTAGTAGTTTTTCGTATGTTGGCACCATATTTATAGGTCTATGTTCTTCACATTTAATGGTATTTATTTTCTTCTCTAACGGTATAATCATGGACAACTTCCATGTTCTGGGAAAACATCCATTTTCTAGACTACTATTTATTACCTGTAGAAATCTGTCTCCTGTAATTTCAAATGCAGATTGTAAAATAGTTGTTGTTATTCCATCTACACTGCTTTTCTTAATTCTCATTTCTTTTACTATTTTCTTTAATTCATAAAATTCTAGTAATCTGAATCTCTCCAAATTAACATTGCATTTATTCATATTGTTTATAACCTCATTAATTTGATCTTGATTCGGGTAAGTCACTAGTTCTTCTAAACTATTCAAAAAATATGCATTAAATTTATTAGCTATAGTTTGTTTGTTCTTTTCCATTTCATTATTAAATATAATGCCTTCTTTATTGTTTTCTTTTTTATTACTTTTGACTAATTGTTTTAGCGTTTTCCACATCTCCGCAGGGTTGTCTTTTACTTCATCGATTTTGTCCTGATAGAATATTTCTTTCTGTTGTCTTATTCTATTTACAATTGCATTTCTTTTTTGTTTGTAGTTCTTCCAATCTACTTCTTGTTGTGTAATAACTGCTTTTTTATACATTCTATCTCTTTCTAATATCTCTTGACCTATTGTGGGTGTCCACCACATCTTATTGGCCCAATTACATCCGAGTACTTTTTCTTCTACAGGTGCATGCTTATCTAATACATTAATTAGGGACCTGGCAAGTTGTTCTGCTAAAAAGTTAGTATCTGTACAGTCTGGGAACCACTCATTATCCATTAAGTCTAATTTACTAACCGATCACTGGAAAAAAATACTTAAATCTCCATCTAAACAATGGTGCATTTACGAGAAGCCATATAGGGCGGCCGCACGGGCCCAGCACAGGGGGCCCTTCGAGTTAGTCGTGATTTGTTTTTTGCAAAAGTTTGTAAAAAAATGTAGAAAAGACATGAGAGTGAGTTTGGAAGCTTTTTAGAGGTTGTTATGAGTAGTAAAATTAAATTTTATCTCTCCATGCTCATCAGTAGTTTGTGATGATGAAAATTTTTTTCTCTGTGCAGGCATGTTCATACCGTGTTGCTGGAAGAGAAAGTTCTCCAGCTGCTCATCATATTGTGTTGTGTTATTGACTATTACACAATTACATACAGGTAAGAGTCCCCACACGTGTCCCGTTCTGGTCCCCAAACAGTCTAAATGCTCCCCTGCATCTAAATACTGCAACTAAATAAGAAGTAATTTGTTATGACAATGATAAGACTACTGAATTCTAAATGCAAATTACTTATACAAACTATAGACTTTTTTTTTTTTTGTTAGCGGCGTCGACAACTATGATCATTAGCCGCATCTATTTTTATTATATTTCCAAAGTTTTCTTAGTAAGCCGGTCCTCTTTAATAAATTTTATTGTTCTATGTATTGACGATTTATTATTGTACAGACAGTCGAATATTATATCTGGCATTTGCAGATTAAGCCTGATGTTTGCAAATTGGTTGCAGCGTAATAAAATATGCTCAACAGAAAGCTTTACTCCGCAGTTTTCGCAGTTGGGAGGTTGAGTGCCCAGCAAAAGATAACTTGAGCTAAGATGAGTATGACATTCGAAGTTGCGTTAAAGCTACTTGGTCTCTTCTAGATAGATCTTTTGGAAGTTTCCATGGGTATATGGTTAATTTGAAGTTTCGTAGAAAGTCGCTTGATGTGTTCCACTCTAGTTGCCAGCATGATGTAATTTTCTCTTTTAGGTATATTTTTGCGTCGTCAGGTCGAACACGAACGTTTTCAGGGATATCTCCGTCAGCAGCGCTACGGGCTGCTGAATCTGCTAGTTCATTTCCTGCTATTCCTATGTGACCTGGGATCCATACAAAACGTATTTGTTTATTTGAGGAAGTCAGGGTATGAGTTACTTCATGTATAGTTTGGATTAACGGGTCAAAGCTAAAAGTGTCGAGCAGTGCCTGTAAAGAGCTTAATGAATCTGTACATATCAAGTAAGTAGTGTTGTTCTGATTTTCTGCAAATTTGAGGGCTTGTAATATTGCGTATAGTTCAGAGGTGTAGATGCTTGCTTGTGGGTTAAGTGTCCATGAGTATGTTTCTTCTAGACATGTAAATGCGCTGCCTACCATTTTCTGTTTTTGAGCCGTCCGTGTATATTGTTTTACCTTCGGTGCCAGTGATTTCGTTAAAGTGTGCCAAGAAGGTGGCACGACTTGTTTCCTCTTTTTTAAAGGCAGTGCACTCGAGATGTACTTTTGGTGCATTGAATGTCCACGGTGGAATTTTGTTGTAGCCCAGATTATATACCGGCGGTTGATGATATTCTAATATATCTTGCAATTCTTTGTACCTTACATTTGCTGGTCTGGTTATGGTACGCCGAGACTGAAAAGTGATAATATTTTCTTAGTTGTTGAATGTTGAGTGGTTTAAATGTGCTGGTTGGGCAGTGATGTTGATTCCGTAGTTACTTAGTTGTCTCTGTCTTCTTAGATTCAGTGATGGCGTTCCGGTCTCCGCATATAGTAACATGAGGGGTGGTATGGAAAGCTCCAATGCTTAATCTTAGACCTTCGCAATGAATTCTTTCTGGGATTTTAAGGTGAGATTTACGCACTGAAGAGTAAACAATAGAGCCATACTCCATTTTTGACAAGACTAATGTCTTGTATAGTCTCAGTAAGACTTCTCGGTCCTCAATCAACAGCGGCGATAAAATGATGCTCTTGTTTCATGGTGTGATGCCACGCCGCAAGAAAAAATGGTGATAGCTGACCGAATTTAACAGAAATTTTACGAAAGTACAACTTAGTGCCTCTTGCGAATGGAGTCTTCCCTAGCTAGCCCAAATATAAATCCTGGCACCGGTTTCACCAAACCATATAACTTCCACCCCGATCAGAAAAAGGGTTTGTAGACATGGACAGTGACAAGGGCCAGCAATGTTATAGTTTACGAAAAAGATTAAAAAATGACAAGTGATCGTTATCAGCCTGTGAATCTAGATAATCCCAAACAATCATGTAACATTATACTTTGGCCGCTGAGGTCTAATTCTTGATATGGCTTTCAGAAATCACTTCATTCTTAAATCATTACCAATGTTCCCTGGCAATACTAAGTCCAGAGCAGTACGGTGGGAATTAAATGTTCCGTACTTTGATTCCAACTGCTTTTGTAAAAACTCAATTACTGCTGGAATGTCTGCTGTAAATGAATGAATTTTGTATTCGTTACAGTAATCCACCAAGTCTGAAACATTACGTTGTACTGTTTGATTGAGGCCGCTGATAGAGATTGCGTTTGAGGAGTCAAGGCACATTCTGGGAGGCCCCTTAGCAGGAAAGCCTGCCAGATAATCTTGCAGCAACCAAGGTAAGGTTTGGTATTGGAAGAGCATTCCTGAAAGGAGAATGAACCACATTAGAATCTGCTTTCAATACAATCAAACCCGATATTAAGAGGCTTTTGAATATTGGATACCAGGGTTGTGTAGGCCAGTCAGGGACCACTGCTTGATCTGTTTAATTTTCTTTAGCACACACGATATTAGGATTAATCGGGAAAACGTAAAATTCCAAGAGAGTCCAGCGTACCGTGAAAGCGTCAACAGCTAGGGCTTCTGGGTCACTCAACCATGAAAAATAGTTCTTACATTTATTATTTGCTACTGATGCAAAAAGGTCCAAGCTTGGCTGGCCTAAGTGCTGGGTAATAACGCTAAAGGCAGTATCACTCAACTCCCACTCAGTATCAAGTGACAGCACCCCGACTGCAGGTTCTGAGGGGACGAGGAGGAGACTGCCATCTACGTCCTTACTTCCTGCCCTAGTCTTATGAACTTGAGGCACAAACACTTCGGCATTGGTTTTCCGGTGCTGGAGGAAATCAGGAACGCCCCCATAGAACAGATTTTGGCCTTTGGGTTAGAATCCGGTCTGAATGGTGTATTCAATAAATTCGTAGCGGTAGCACAATGGGCCACAAGGCCTGAATGCGGCGACCTTTCGTCGCCCCGCTAAAAGAAGAAGAAGAAAGTTCTAGATGTTGCATAGTTGCACACTGCCCATACGGTTAACGAATGATAATGCATCGCAACCTAAATATACCTTTTAGAAACCTTCTTATGTTTGGGCTTTTTCCCATATCACAGTCAGTATTGAGGGCTAATGCTGATTGATATGTATTGAACGTTCCAAAGGAAACATTTTTGGTTTGGTAGAGATGATTTAAAAATATTAAGATAGCACCCTCCTTTGCAGCAAATCCGTCTATATTTTGGCTCTTACAGAACTGCCCCCAATTTTTGTAGGCCACGCCATATTTTTTTTAGTGTTGACTACGCCAGCGATTTTAGCATGATTGTAGTTGCCTCCTGAGGGTTCCCTTTTCGTAGGAGTGCTGTCCTGATAACAGACCCGCCATCAGGGTGGTTTTTATCGTTGATGTTGATCTGAAAGAAAATAGCGGGCTATTATGTGGTAATAACAGTGGAGGTTGGATAAGTAGGTTTTCAAATATGGGGAACCATGGCTGGGTTCTCCAGTGTGGGACTATTAAGATCCAGATGGCTTTGTCTGTGATTATTTTGTTAAGAATTCGTAGGATTTGGCAAAATGGGGGGAAGGCATAAAAGAAGTAGTCTGCCCAGTTGATTGAGAATGCATCTGTACCAATCGAGCCGGAGTCAGCCCTCCATGAGATGTATTTCTTACACTTCGTATTGGAGTATGATGCAAATAAATCGATTGATGGTTGTCCAAATCTTTTAACATCTGTTTTGAAAACATCTGTGTTTAATTTTCATACTCCGTATTTGGTGGTAGTTTTCTATATTCCTTATCAGCTTGCGAGTTGTCTCCTGTATTTACATATACTCGCACCATTGCCAAATGTTTTTGGCTAATGCTGAAAGAATTGGGTATTTTATACTGCCCATTTGGTTAATATATGACACTGCAGCAGTGTTGTCCACTCGTAGCAGAACTTCCTTACCTCTAAGATGCTTTGCAAAGGACTTTAAGGCATAAAATACACTTAGGATCTCTAAATAATTTATGTGGTATTTTTATTCTTCTGAGCTGAACCATTAGCCTTTTGTTTGTAACAAGCCGCGCCCCAGCTGCTTAAGCTCGCATCTGTAAATATTTCCAAATGGAAGGTGTCCCTTCTTATCTTGTTTTGGGCCAGGGGGATTGTATTTTCTCACCACAATAGGTCTTGTTTCACTATATCAGAGAGTCTCATTCTTGCATTGAAGTTTTGATGGTTTGTCAGTAATTCAGAAACTTTTGCCCTTTCTAGGTTCTTAGTATAAAGCCAGCCGTATTTTGTAGCTGGACATGCTGATACTAACAGTCCAATAAGGCAGGAAAACTGCCTTATAGTGCAATTTTCCTTGTTAAGGAAAGTCCGAGTTAGTTTCAGGAGTTTTGCTTTTTCTCTTCAGGTAGACTAATTGTCATAAATGTAGAGTTGAAATTAAAACCTAGGTATTGGCACTCATTTGCAGGTTTTTGTTTGCTTTTGTCACAATTGACTAAACCCTAAAGATTCTAATAATATTATAGTTTGTTTTGTATGGTTCTCACATGATTCATAATCTGCCTCTATGATGAGAAAGTCATCTAAGTAGAGGCAGCACATGACACATATTTTTCTAAACTCTGCTAGGATTGGTTTCATTAATTTAGTGAAAACATATGGCCCCGACGACAGGCCAAAAGGTAGGCACGTAAATTCAAAGCATGTGCCTTTATTAGTGAATCTAAGAAATTTCCTATAAGGGGATAGAATTTGTCTTGGGTCTGGTTGCACCTCCATTATTACCCCCTGTTATATCAAATTTTGGATGCATTGCAAAGTTTGACAAGAATTTTGGGAGGTTGATAAGGAGCTTATTATTTTACCTGTAGGTTTTGTAATAAATGGGAGTTTATACCCTCTGACCCATTCTAGGATTGTCTTATTATTTGTAATTTTTTCCCAGTTGCCCACAAAATGTTTTAATCTTCCTGCTGTACTCACCTCTAGTTCCTTCTCTGTCTCTGGTTTTGAGGTAGTCGCCCTCTTGGTCTCCCCTCCCTCTGCATGGGGGCCGGGCCTTTCCGGTTTAAAGGTCGCGTTTGTTGGCTTCCCGTAGGCTGTCTGGTTGAGGGGGCTAAGTGGGGTTTTGTATTGTTTAGTGGTGCTGTTTTTATATCCATACTAGACTTTTGCATGCTCTTGAGGTTTTTATATTTTTCGCCGAAATCTTTGCCGAGTAGGAATTCATCTACAAGGTTAGCGAACGCTATCTCTTTGGCTGTCTTTGATAGACAGAGGGTTATGTTAGATCTTCGCTCTAGAGATAGTAGGTAATGAACATTTGCAAAGATTTTGCTAGCGTTACTTAGGGGCTTCAACTTGGAGGTGTTTAATTCTACGTTGCTTGTTAGTAGATCGTTCATTACAGATCCTATAGCTGCCATACCTGCTCCCACGTAGTTCTGCATTTGGACTAGCCTCTTCTCTTTCTTTGTTGTTTTCTGTTAGCAAGTGAGTAAGACTAGGCGCAGACAATCCTCTGCAGTTTGTTGGTTTAGGGTATTTGTTTATTATCTCTTCTGTTTCCTGTTTTTCCTAGCCATTTTGCAAAATGTGTTGCCATGTTGTGGCTATGGCTGGGTGAATATTTTCACCGTCTTTGTCGCTAGCTGAGGGGTTTGCCCCTAAGCATGTAAGTAATTCCGGCTCTATAGTTGGCTCCTGGCTAGGAGAGGTACGTTGTCCCCCTCCCTTCTCTCCGAAGTTGACTCGGCCTCGTGTGAGGCCTGAGTGTTCATTTCAGATGAGCTGTCTGAGGCATCTTCAGTTGGGGATGCTATAGAGTAACTACCTCTTTCAAGCGTTGCTAGAGATATGTTCAATTGATTAGAAGAGCTACGTGTTCTGTTTTTTGATTCATGATGTCTGTTTTTTAGAAACCCTACTTTAGGCTTCTGGAATGTCTGTGTTTAGAGCTACGTGCTCTGTTTTCTGCTTGTTCCTCTTTTCGTTTACTAGAAGCCCTACTTGGGATTCTGTAATATGTACCTTCAAAGCTACGTGCCCTAGAGGTTCCCGGTTGCTCTTGGGGTCTACGTGTCCCTTTGCCATTGAAGCTTGTCCTTGAATTGTCGTTTTGTATTTTACTGTGGCCTGTAGTTGGACTTCAGGCTGTTCCTGAACGATTTTTTACAGCCCAGTCTTCTAAAATCTTTATTCTTTTTCCAGTTTCCTTTCTCTAGACCTATTTGGAGATCTAGAATGAGACCTCTTGTGTGATTTGTTTTCCCATGCTGAAAAGGAGAAAATTATCAGAATAATGGAATCTACGCGTGATATTAATAACGCATACAAACGAGAATGAAGTTGCAGGTGAGTGAAAGTAGAAGCATGCTAGACGAGTCATCCTCTTCTTCTTTAAAGAAGTGTGATCAAATAACGACCCCAAGCATTACTACATAGTGATCTCATAGGAGGAGGCGATGAAACATAATTGTACGGTCAAACGAACTTACCTTAAGTGAAGTTCGATCGTAATTATACGAAAGCGCCTCGCTCGAACAGATCACTTGGTAGTACACACTTTTTGTACTAGGTGGCGTCACTAAGTTTAAAGTAAAAAACTTTATTACCAACCCGGCAGAAAGCCTCTCCTAAAACGTCATTACATTTTTAAAATAATAGTACCGCAACATTTATAGCGGAGGGATAAATAGGATAATAAAGAATAGGGTTGGATGATCTGTTCGAGCGAGGCGCTTTCGTATAATTACGATCGAACTTCACTTAAGGTAAGTTCGTTTGATCGTACAATTATACTGAGCGCCTCGCTCTCCAGATCATTTGGTAGATGTTTAAAGATATAAAAAAAAATGTTGCGGAATAATATCGCAATAATACACAATAAAAGATTAAATATAATATAGAATGTATTAATTTACATAGCTATTTAAAATTGCACCATTGTCTATAAGTAGTATTGTATTGAGCTAGTGTGGAGGTTGCTATAGACTGTACCGCTATGTCTATGCTGTCCTCTGGCATTCCTTTTCTTGTGAGAGCTTGCCTGACAACATCCCTGCTACCAGGGTAAGACTGTTTCCCAATGGAATCTCCAATCTGAAAGGAGAATATAAAATTTTGTTACCTTTACCTAATATTAATGGATTTCCAATTAATAGTTTAGTAAACAAGGGGTACCAATGTTGTACAACTACAATACCTACAGCCTCATCGTCAACAATTTTTCTTAATATCCTTAAAATTAAGGAAAAAGGTGGAAATGCATAAAAAAATATATTTTTCCAAGACACTGTAAATGCATCACAACCTATTGAACCTGGGTCTAGACCCCAAGAATAATACTCTTTACATTTATTGTTACTATTAGAGGCGAATAGGTCTACTTTGGGCTTGCCTAACTTTTAGATTAAATATCTAAAAGCATTGTTGCTTAATTTCCACTCTGTGTCCACTGAAATAATTCTAGAATATAAATCGGCTTTATTTTCTTTCGTATTAATATATGCAGAGTTTATCAAAATATTCCTGGACACACACCATTGCCAAATATTTTTTGAAAATAAATGTTTGTTTTCATACTGAACACTTCCCATTTTATTGATACTAGTTAAGGCCGTAATATTATCCACCCTCAACAATATATTACAAGATCTTAAATTTTTTGCAAAACATTCCAACCCATATTCAATTGCAATTAATTCTAATAAATTTATATGTAGATTTTTCTGTTCCTTGCTCCACCAGCCAATTGCTGTTTTATTATTGCAAAAAACACCCCATCCAGTTGACGATGCGTCTGTATAAATCTCCAATACATATTTATCCTGCTTAATATTGTAGTTAACAGACATGATATTATCATTCCACCAATTTAACTCACTTTCAATACTACGAGATATTTTTATTTTTGCATCAAAATTATTTTTGTGTTTTTTCAACGATAAATATTTTTCTCTTTCCATCAATTTAATATAAAGTCTACCATATCTAACTGCTGGACAAATAGCAACTAATGAACCAATAATTCGTGCAAATTGTCTGATGGAACAAGTGGGAAACGTCCTTAAATAACTAATGTATTTTTTAATTTTTAATCTTTTTTGTAATGGTAACTCAATACATAAATCTTTACTGTTTAATAGGAATTCCAGAAACAAACAAGTTTGTGATGGATTTAAAAAACTTTTTTCCTAATTAATTTTAAATCCTAATTTTGATAACAAGTTTAGGGTTATATTAATGTTGTGAGTACATTCCATTTCTGAATTACCGATTAATATCAAATCGTCTAAGTAAATAACACATAATATATTATTCTTTCTGAGAAAACCTACAACTGGTTTTAATAATTTGGTATATACGTAAGGTTCTATTAATAAACCATTCGGTAAACAGAGAAATTCATATAATTTATCACCAACCATAAATCTTAAATATTTTCGACATGATTCATGAATGGGTACCAAAAAATACGCATCCTTGAGGTCAATAGTAGACATGTAACAATCTTTAAATATTAGTTTACATACAATTCTTATATCCTCTAGTTGAAAATGAGGAGCATCTATAAAATTATTCAATCTTTTTAGGTTTAAAATAAAGCGATATTTATTAATCTGTTTCTGAACTAGGAAATGTGATGATAAACATTGACCTTTTGTATATTTTGCTTCAACTATGGCTCCTTTTTCCTGCAATTCATTTAAGACGATTTTTAATTTTTCTTCCTCTTTTAAGGAGAATTTATTATTTCTACATGTAGATAACCCATGGGGTTTCGTGTTAAATGGTATTTTGTAACTTTTAATAGTAAATTAAGAAAATTTAAACACTTGGTATTTTGTTTCACTGGTTTTTATTCAGATTTTTCTGACATATGTTTCGGTCTCACGACCATTATCAAAGAGTCTTAATAACCAACCTAAAAGTGACCGTCACTTTTAGGTTAGTTATTAAGACTCTTTGATAATGGTCGTGAGACCGAAACATATGTCAGAAAAATCTGAATAAAAACCAGTGAAACAAAATACCAAGTGTTTAAATTTTCTTAATTTATTCAATATGTTTCATCAAGAACCTACCGCAGACTCAATTCAATTAACTTTAATAGTATTTAAAATACTTTGATTAGTGGTTAGTTCTAACCAGGCATTGTGAAAGTATTTCAATCGGCCACAATAATGGCTACCTACCTCTACTATTTCCCCTTTGAGGTCGAAACTTGGGTGATTTGATCTGGCGATATGCTTTTTGCTGCCTCACTTCCCTGTAATGAGGCAACTTCTTGAAGTTTTTTGAGACATTATCAGTCTTTTTAATTTGCGACGTAGATTTATCTATCTCACTGTAAGTTTTAATTTGGTCTAGTAAATTGTCTCCAAATAACAACGTCTCTACTGGATTATCTTTAATGAACTCACTAATATTTCTCTTTAAGTTGTTTTGTAAAATCGCCCTTCTCTGTAATGAGAATTTGTAATGAAGATCGGTTAACAACCTTCCAGTGTCTCCCAAGATAGGTATTAAAGTATCACTGTCACTTTTACCGCTAATCAGTAAATTTAAGGCTTGACCCAAGGCTGATAAACTTGCACTTAATTGCTTTTGCAAGGTAATCTGTAAATTATCTCTTTTTAAATATATGGGAGCTACAGCGTTTGCCACTTCTTTATTTAAAACAGGAGGTGAGACAATAGGACAGTTGCTTGGAGCTGGGTATTTTTTCAACAAATCTGAGAGGGACTCAATAGCCAAACCTTTAGAAAGGAGTGGGAACCAGCAATTTTTAATTTCCTCTCGTAATTCATAACAGTCTTTATTGGAATCATCAGGATTGTCACCCAAACTATTTAAAATTTCTTGTGATAATTTATTATCCTGTAAAACTAATTCACATGATTGTTCTCAGAGCTGTGTACTTCAGTACAAAAATGTACTGCAAATATGTACTGCAGTAGTTTAGGTACTTTAAGTACTTTACTTTAAGTACTTTTAATATTTCTGTACTGGTATTGTAAATTTGCAGTACATGTTTGCAATATACTTGTACTGGGTACTTATTTTCTAAAAATTTTTACGAAGTATTACTTGTTACTTAAAAAAGTACTGTAAAATCATAATCTACTTCAAGTACTTTACGTAAGTACTCCCAGTATTACAAAACACTCTCAGTATTAATAAAAACTGTAAAACTGTAACTACTCCAAGTACTTAAGAAAAAATGAGCCAGTATTTTATTTTAATAAATCAAGTAATTTTCATCAGCTCTTAGACTATTATATATTATGCGTTATAATTTTAAGTTGCCTTAAGTTTTATATTATATATTTTTTACTTATTTCTTTTGTTGTAAATATATTATAAATAAAATGAGTATTAAAAATATATCTTTTGTGACCTTACTGTAATTTTCATACATCATGTTGTATAATTCATACGATATTATAGTAATACCATTATTACCGTTATTACCATTACCAATCAATAATAATAAAACCGCTGCCCAAGGAATCACCACTTCCACATCTAGATTTTCTATCCAAGTCACCCACAACGAAAAAATGTTATATGTGGAAATAATTGTTTATGGAACTTTAATAATATAACATTTGAAATCGTCTACCTCAAAAACCCATAAAACGATACCCATCATCGGTAGCGGGGTGGGGGTGGATGAATTAACAAAATATTTTGAAGTTTCTGGTTCTTGGACACACACTAAATCACAATTTTTTTCATCCCCTTTAATAACGGGGGGGGGGGGTGGTAATGGGGGTGGCTAATTTTTTTTGAGACCTTAGCTTCTCTTTTATATACTAAATACCAATTTTATGGACTCTTACCTCCTTGATTTACCTATTTACCCCAAATTTATCCCAATATACCCCCCAACCCTTTGACGGAACAAGACGAAAATATAATCTAGTTCTAGATCTCGTTAAAGTACATATGTGTACCAAATTTCAAGTCAATATCTGAAACGGTTCCAGAGTAAACGTGCGCACAAAAAAAGTTACAGACCGACAGACAGAAATTTTTTTTCTCTCAAACTTAAAATCTCGACGTTTCATAATATTCTAAGCCTATTTGAACAATAAAAATTTTTAAAAAATTTTTTGTCGTTACTATACTTCCACTAGATGTGGAAGTAAAAATGGGCTCCAAACATGAATTTTCTTAATGAAAATTATACTTCCAAAAACTTCACAACTTCACCGTTATTATTGATATTAATATATTGCTGTTGTAATCTAAGAGCTGGGCACGAAATTTCAATATGACTCGGGTTATGAAAAGTTTCCGTATCAATACGTCGTACACTAAGAGAGGACCCTGATTTTGGAATTTGCTGATAGCTCGAGCGGGGAGGGGCGCCGCCATATTGAAAAAATTACGCACAAAGACAGTCTCTTTGAAATATCTCGCTTCGGGTGCCTCATACGGCAAAAAATGTTCCCATGAAAATAAAAGAACATTCAATTTTCTACAAAATATGTCCTATAGATTTTTTTGTTAACCTGAATAGTTTCGGTGCAGCAGCCGAAATTATGATTTTTTGTAATTTCTCTGTTTAGTGCGACTTTTATGAAGGAGTATTTTTGTGTTGTGACAAAATTTGTTTTCATACCTGAAAATCTTCGAATAAGTATAGTTGATTTTACTTGTCTGCTCAATGTTCAATACTCGTTTCCACGCCACCTTGAGGTAGAGTATATGGCGCGTTTTGTTTTACGTGGTTGTCCCCTATAGGCCAAATCCTCGACTAGCCTGCTTCTTGAGGCGTTTTAGGTGCTTGATGTCGAAGGTCCAGGTTCGTTATAGTCTACAACAATACTTTCTTCGGAAATTGCGCCGTTGCGCTGTTCACTGTAATTTGCAAATTTTATGACAGACAAAGCTGCGACAATGCACCAGCAATAGTCGACGAGTTTCATGACGATGAGGAAGTCGACTCTCCAGTCGAAACATTTCTCGCAAGTATAGAGAACAATCAATACGTAGAATCAGTGAACAGCGCAACGGAAGCAATTTCCAAAGAGACTACAACGAACCTGGACCTTCGACATCAGGCACCTAAAACACCTCAAGAAGCAGGTTAGTCGTGGATTTGGCCTATAAGGGACAACCATGTAAAAGAAAAGGCGCCATATACTCTACCTCAAGGTGGCGTGGAAACGAGTATTGAACATTGAGCTATGCGTAGCAGACAAGTAAAATCAACTATATTTGAAGATTTTGTCTCAACATAAAAATACTCCTTCATAAAAGTCACACTAAATTGAGAAATTACAAAAAAATCATAATTTCGGCTGCTGCACCGAAACTACTCAGTTTAACGAAAAAATCTATAGAACATATTTTGTAGAAACTTTAATGCTCTTTTATTTTCATAAGAGCATTTTTTGCCGTATGAGGCACCCGAAGCGAAATATTTCAAAGAGACTGTTTTTGTTCGCCATTTTTTCAATATGGCAGGGCCCCTCCCCGCTCGAGCTGTCAGCAAATTCCAAATCAGGGTCCTCCCTTAGTGTACAACGTATTGTTATGGAAACTTTTCATAACCCGAGTCATATCGAAATTTCGTGCCCAGCCTCCATCTATTGTATTACTGACTATTGTTGGCAATTTTAAAATTTTAAAAATGATTTTAATAATATTTATCTGATATTAGTACTGTTTTTAAAAAAGTACTTACAAATATACTTATACTGCAAGTAATTCAAAATACTGGAAGTCGTTACTGTTTTTAAAAGTACTTGCAGTACTTGAAAGTACTGCAAGTATTTATAAAATACTCAAAGTATTCAAAATACTGAAAATACTTGAAGAGTACTTTACTTATTACTGCTACTGCAAATGTTTAATTTTAAGTACATTACTGAATATTTCAAGTATTTCTGAAAAGTACTGGTACTTAATACTGCAAGTAAAACAAAAATTGTTTGATACTGCTTACTGGTTACTGCCAGTACTTTCATTGAGTACTGGTCACAGCTCTGATTGTTCTATATCAGAATTAACTGAACTGGACTCCTGGTCCGTTTCTTCGACTTCCCCTTGCTGAAAAAAAATTAAGATTATACAGTCAATTAATTGACTGCAGTTGCTGAAAATTAATTTGTGGAATATTTCCACGATATTATAGATATTATATATACAAAAAATTTACCTATTTGAAACTATTTGAAGTGAAAATTCCGTTAATCAAGCTGTGACGTGACGTCTACCTTTGCACTAAAAAACGCAATGACGTTTTAGGAGAGGCTTTCTGCCGGGTTGGTAATAAAGTTTTTTACTTTAAACTTAGTGATGCCACCTAGTACAAAAAGTGTGTACTACCAAGTGATCTGGAGAGCGAGGCACTGAGTATAATTAACATTTTTCTAAAATACAGTATGCAAAGCTTTTCATTTGCAATAAGGGTCTTTGATAAAATTCAGCAAAGGTTTTGGATCTACTAGTCCAGCCTGCTGTTTCCCGAATTATATACAAAGACGCCCTTCTAAAAGCATGCCTTGTTGAATGAGCTGAGTAGATGTTGTTAGTATGGCAATTATAAGCCATTAATTAAATAAATATGTATAAATTGTAGTAAAGTTCTGTATTCAAAAAATATATAAAATCTGATTAACAATTATTTCTTATTTTTTATATCCATAGTGATATATCCCTAAATGTAAGTATAGACTACATATACTCCCCCCCCTACAACGAAGAAACCAACTCACCAAAGTATCAAAATTAAAAATTAGATTTAAGAAATAAAAGTCAGATTTGACTCATAAATGACATAAGAAAAATGAAACAATTAATCCATAACAATATATTATATTCAATTAGACAATTAATGCATTAAATATCTCATCAATTCATGGAATTAATCCATATAAATATTTCACCAATTCATGGAATTAATCCATATAGATTCTATTAAAGAATATTCTTGGCAACTAAAATGAAAATGAATGTTCATAATCGGGCGTAAATCGCATCTGGTGAGCATCTTTCAAAAATTGAAAATAGAATGTTAAAATAGCAAAAAAATAAATTGATACATTTATAAGATGGTTTAAAAATGCAGAGAGTAGTACAATAGAGCACTTACCCGGACACATGTACAAGATAAATATAGTATGATTGTTATTCAATAAGAACACTGTTGACTTTTAGATATTTATTTTACAGACACCGTGCATTCACACGACACTACAAACATTTCTTGGTGACAACTGTCACTTTGTTACTTACTTAACTTACTAAAGCTACCAACCTACTGTCGGGATATGTTCACAATCTATGTTGCATTCACAACATTTCTCCCCTTCTTAAAGATCAAGTTTACAAATAGGTTTTATTACTCTACCATAGCGGGACACTGTGGGAGTTTTACTATTTAAATCCGCTTTTGAACTTTCAACTTTTGGAAGAACTTTAGGGCTATCTTTTTTTTTGGTAAACTACCACTCAGAGGGTTTGATAGTAACTCAGAAGGACCCGCGGAAGTAATATTGTGAGGCAACTAAAATGGCACAGGTAATGGTGAAACACTTGTTTGATCAGTGGTTCCGCTCGGTGCACTAATATTTTCACTTGGCACTACACTTATATCATGCGTTGAATCGCCCACACTCAAATCAGATCGTAATGAATCTGCATGAACAAATTTGATAATAGATTCCACTTGTATCAAATGTGCTAAAACTTAAAATCTTTCTGCCATAGTCTGGCTTGTTTATTCTTCACATAAACAGCTTCATTAAGTTTAAACAACTTTTTAACACAAGCTGCGTTATCAGAACTATTTTTTACATATTTAGTATGGGTGGAAGGTTTTAACAGTAATTTGTTAGTCTCTCCTTGTGGATTTATACACGTTTTAAAGTGAAAGAATACTCTTTATTAATATTACATTACTTCTTGGTATGACAGAACAGATAAGACAAACTTACATGTTGCCATCTGGCGGTTGACATAACATATAGTGCGCACTCCCCCTCGATTTTAATTCCTAATTGTACAATATAAAATCGTTAAATAAAAGTTAAACATTAAAGTTTAGATACATAAAATTTTGGCATTTTCACGGTGACACAAATTTTTCCTTACATAGACGCTTTGTTAAAAAATCTGCTACATTATTATTCGAATAAAAATTAACTTTTTGATTATTAAGTCTTTTACAAAATGTTCTTTTATTTCAATGTGTTTAGCTCTTCTTGAGTTTTCATAAGTTTTGGTCATTGATATTGCACTTTTATTATTGACATACACATTCACTTTTTCACCGTACTCACTAAACAGTCCCTTGAGACTTACAAGTTCCTGTGAAAAGTGATGCAACCATTTGTGCTTTTCCTGTCTTGGGTATCTCCAGCCCAGTCCTCATCGGAGAAAATTTCTAATTTTGGTGTCAACGTTTCAATCTTTCGATAATTAAGTCCATAATTTTTTTGTCTCTTGTAAATATCTTAAAATTCTTTTACCTGCTTTGGCTGTTTCTGTAGGGGTGTCTAGCAATCTGCTGAGGAAAGATGTAGCAAATAGGATGTCTGGCCTTGAAGTAGTGGCGAGATACATCAGGCTACCTGTAGAGTTTTCTGTAAGGTGCGTTTACTAGATTAGTTGTTGGCCCAAACTGGAATCCAGTTTCCATAGGAGTTGCTATGCCATTTTGTGTCCACTGCTGTGGTCTTTTCTGGTAAGTTTGCAGGCATCCATGTTTTATTCTTTTTATGTGCGTCGAGCTCCTTTTGGACCTATTCTTCCCATTCTTTATTTTTCATGGCTTCTGTACTCTTTGCCGGTGATGTGCCGGCAGCAACATTAACGGCGTCAACACACCTATACACGACGTTGCCGATCCGCGCCAGTTCTTTGACGAACCCCTTTGACGAACTGTTCTGACATCGCAGCCCCCGCCTGTGTGTACGCGCACTGACCATGTTTTCTATCTAGCTCCGCTAGAAAGCGCGCTTCCGCCTCCGCCACCATACCCTGCATGATAGAAATGACGTTGGCGCCAGAAACATCCGTGGAGGCGGAGGCACTAGAAACATCAAGGGCAGCGGAGCCGGAGACCTCCCTTTCCTGCCTCTTCCTTTTAATACTCATTATAGCCTCCTTTACAGCATCTGCATCCTCCTGTATCCTCATCCGTCATCTTCTTAAAAGTCTAAAAAACAGCACAGACAGTAAAGCAACGGCACGAACAAAACTCCAGAAACACACGATTTACTTGTAACAATGTTTCATTCCAACATCTTGGAGCCTCACGCAGACCCCACACAACACTGGCACATTTAAGACATATGCCACAAATATTGAAATATTTATATAATATTTCTTTTCATATCATTTATGTTAATTATATATTATATGAATATGCAAAAATCACATTTTAGCATATTGTAAACGTATTTATTTAATATGAACAATAATATTTTTGGAATGTTCATTAATATTCTTTACATATACAGATTACATTATATATAAATGATGTTTGAACCTGTATAGTACATGCATTAAATATGACATATCGTCGACTGAGAATTGGTTTGTTCTATTTCCTTAAACCTTAACATGGAGAAACAGCTGTTCAAAGTTACATTAAGTGATTCCTTGTTCATTTAAATATTTTCTATGGAAAAAGTTTTACCAGTAAAAGATGTATTATGTTTTCAAAATGCATTAGTTCCTGAGAGATTTGATTATTATTTCTATTTTAATTAATAAAAATCTATTTGGAGATAGGACAAAACGATATTATTTCTACTACCTAATGAATTTGAGCTGGAGATAGCACAATTAAATTCCCTATCATGGAGGTAGAATAAAACAGTGCTAACGAATTCAACTTATATTATTATATTTTTAACGGCTTAAGAAAATAAAAATAGAATTCTATATGAAACAAAAAACGAAAATTCTATATTTACATTGCACATTTATTGTAAATCTTTAATTCTATTACTTGCTCCTTTTGTTAACGGTTTTGATTTTAAGTAGAAATTTTGTCAGGATTTTACTGGTACTTTTTTTTAACAGACTTTCTCGTCGTACCTTTGGTTTTAGCTGTCCTTTTAAGGTCCTGTTTGGTTGCATTGGTTTTATTGTTTTTAGTTGCCTTTTTAGGGACTTGTTTGGTTGTATTTGTTTCATTGTCATTAGTTACTTTCTTAGGGACCTGTTTCGTTGTATTTGTTTCATTTTTAAAATTTTTAAGTATAGTTTGTTTATAAAATTCTTGATTTTCAGTCGATAGCATTGAAAATAGTGCCCTTTTTTTAGTTTCGCTAATATCGATAGGTAAATGTGCTTTTAAAATATTGGGAAATTTCGGATTTTCTTCATGTTTTCCCCTAAGTAAAGCTGTGGTATTGTCTATTAAAAATACTCTTTCAAATTCATCCACAAAACTTTTCCGGTATAGAATTTGAAATATATTTTCTTTATTATAAGTAAGATGTTTTACTTTCTTTTATGGTACCTGGTTGTAATTTAACTTTGATGCCAAGTAATCTGTAACTTTCATTTGTAAAATACAAAACTTTATTTTCCCCTCAGGTAATTTTGTTAATATCTGTACTAACGATAAAGGGCGCTGCAAATATTAACCTCCCTTATGTGACGCTCTATCACACTATGAGCACTATCCACTTCTTGGACGTTCCCATGTCCTGGTTCTAAATACTTTTGTTCTAGTTTTTGTAGATTTCCACTACCCGTATAACCACGCTGTACCGTTTATATAGAGAATCTATAGTCGTATCTTTACTTCAATATAGGTTATCTTTACCCCATGGATACAGCGACGATACGGTATACGTACCGATCTAATACAGTACGCTAACACCTGGATACCGATTCAATAAAGTTTGGTTATCGATAAAGGCACGTTTGCGTTTCGTTGGAATAAAGTTCATGTAAAGGTTTATTCTATGATTCTGTAAATAACGAGTACTAATACTGCATAGGCCCGGTAAAGAATAAATCTTTATTTTTAATTAAAAAAAAAAATAGATGAAAATAAACACTTTTTTAATCACCCAACCACCACGCCGCGTTTCAATTCCTTCGCTATCATGCTCCAATTAATATTAGTATTCCGTAAATTCATTATTTATAGTGATAATTAAACAATTTTACTTACCTTGTGTAGGTCTCGAACCCACGTCTGCTATGTACGTATCTCGTTATCCTAGCGCCTTAACTGACTGCGCCACCAAGGTGTCCAGCAAATGTAATGATAAAAGTTATAGTAATGGATATCGGAATTTTATATTATTAAATGATGGTACCTAGTAATTGAGTTTATTATAGGAAATTGAGATAGACACATATTAGATAAATATTTATGGTAGCATCCTTTTTAAGAAACAATGTTAGGTATACAGGTGCATTTTATCTTACGTAAAAGACCCTGCAATTTCCAAATTTATTAGTGAAGCAGAACCTTAAAATACCTCTGTAGTTATTGTTATTGTTTTTAAACTTTAATTAATTTTTCTTTGCATATTGGTTAAATTTCTATACAAACAAGTTTGACTCATCCCATCTATATTCTTTCATTCTTGACTGGTGTGACTGTGACACAAATCTGATAAATAAAAATAACATAACCTTCAAAAATGCCACAGCGTCAAAGAAAACACTATCGCAAAACAATGATCAAGATATGATAATAGAGAAAAACAGACGCCAGCATACATTCATCAGTGCAGCTACTGCTACTACATCCATTAATGGTATAATATCAGCGTTGTCCAGAGAGATTAACGTAGAATATCATATACACAACAGTGTTGCCCAAGCGACAATTCTTCATAAGCATCAAATGTTACTGGTGCCGGCAATGCATTGTGCGGAGCACGTTGCTGTAAAGAACCCAGCAAACAAAATTTATTGATATTATATAACCTGGTAGTAATGGGTTACATTAACAGTATTTATTAATGTTATGTTAATATTATTACATTTGTTATAAAATAATAACATAATCATGTTACAATGTGTTGTTATGTTTTAGTAATATAATAATTTTGTAACATTTAAAGTTCAGCCAATATAACAAAGTTATATAACAATGTATGGTTTAATAATATTTTTGTTACATAAAAACTCTTATAATGAATATATAACTTAAATAATAAAAATTGTATAACTATTATGTTGAAGTTTGGTAAATTTATATTTAAAAACGTTTGTGGTAGGGCGGCAGACTCTGGCATTCGGCGGAGAGCGGAGGCCATTTTGCTCGTGTTGTCGTGTTTTCGATAAGTTAAGCTCAACATCCCAGCACCGTTATGTAAAAACTACAGTTGTCTTGTGCTCTTCGATTTAAATTTAGTTAATATTGGTGATCAGTGTGCATTGAAGAAGATAAGCAGGTAGGTATATAAAATATATTATAATTTTTATGTCTATCAAATACAAATATGACTTGTTCAGTTCTAACCTCAAATCAAAATATGGAATGAAAATATATTTAACAAAATAATTGTTGAAACATTAATAAAAGGTAGTCACTTAGTCATTTATCCTGTCACGAATCACCAATGTGTAGAAATTCAATTGAAAATGTAGATAATTAATGTCAATCATAATTTTCCTGAAAATTATATTTTATTGAACTGAAAATGATATTTTTACCATTAAAAGCAGTTTTTCTCTAAAGTATTCCATATTCAGTTAATAAACGACATATTAAATTAGGTACTTTTGAAGTAACCATCACCATTTTCATTTTCAATGTTCTTATGTAATATTATAACTGAAGTTTTCTGAAATAAACTACCTACCTATATTTGACGGTATTGTATTTTAAAAAATATACATTATTATTATATTGATTCCAGAAAGAGTGGAAAGAAGCAATTCTGGAGATAATATTCTCAGGATACTAATTTATTTACTAATGAAAGTACCACGAAATGCTCAGGAAGGGCTATTGGAATAATTTAAAGCGTTGACCTGGAAGTTATCGCGGCAAAGAAAGGTGAGGAACTTTAACCAATAACTATATGAATATCTTATTAATATTGCTATCATTGTTTCAGAAGTTTTTGTTGCAAATTTTTCATATGTGATGCAACACACAATAGAGCAGATAACATCAGAATGGTTTCGCTTAGCAAAACAGAGGCATAAGAGGGAAAAGAAACACAAGGCATCTTTTGAGTGCAGAGGAATAACAACATTTGACACCTGGAGTCTGTAGCTGTAGGTTTCTGGAAAGCCAGTGTGTGCGCGTCTAGTTTGACTGGAAATTTGTTATACAGGTTTTTGCATAAGTATTCTTAGAAGCGACAAAGAATAGAACTTATCAATTTAATAAAAAAATCTAAATAAATCTTTGTTAGAAACTAAGTAATTTTCAACACATATTAAGCAGATAAATGAAAAATAATCTCAATTTATTGTTTTTTTAACATTGTTCAGTTTTGTATAGAAGTAATACAACCATTGCAAGTTTTATCCATTTTTACACCACTGAACACAATTTACAATTTTGTTCTATGTGAGTAATTATATTTCCATGATATTTACCTACATATAGCAAATTTAAAGTTTCGAAAAAAAATTACGAATATGTTTTTTTGAAATTTTGTGAATCTTGTGCCTAGTCGAAGTTTGTCGACACATTTATAAAATATCCTACCATCTGGACTGCTTTGTATTGACAATGCTATTTTGATCTTGATTTTTTTTTTTTGTCATAAATAGAATGTTATGCCACCACAGATAGCATATTTTGTGTTACAGAGATTGGATAAATATTTAAAAATTTCGTTTTGTATATTTTACACGGTATATTTAAATTCATGTCATTAATTTCGAGATGTAGTTTTGTTCCCAAAGATATTTTTAAAAAGTTTATATAGACAAGAATTTGTAATGCTTCCAAAGGAAGCTGCGGCCTGAGATCCCCGGGTGAAACGTAGGTCAATCGTGTCTCAGTACTGAAGTATGGGACCTAAATAATAATTTAAGGTATGACTATGCAGACCAAATTAAGAACTTTTTTAGAAAAATTTGCGATTTAAATTTGAGACAAATAATTAAAAAATGAGCTGCCTTACATAACCTATCATTTTGTGAAAATACTACTACTAAAATAATTTAAAAATAAATATTTTTTTCAGAACAAGGGCATATCTGCAGATTTAAAATTTTGTTGACAAATTTGAATTTTTTATTTATAAAATTTCAATAGGGTGTAATTTCGTAAAAAATCTACATTTTTTTGACGAGATGTGAAATCCTTTGATGAATAATGTTCGCTCTTATTCTGAAAATTAATACCTATTAGTAGTAAAGAAATGACAGTTCTGTGACAATCCCCCCACCACTTTTCAATCCCCCCACCACTTTTCAATCCCCCCTCCATTTTTCCCCAGGCCCCGCCCAATCTCCCCACCACTTTTCAATCCCCCCTCCATTTTTCCCCAGGCCCCGCCCAATCTCCCCACCACTTTTCAATCCCCCCTCCATTTTTCCCCAGGCCCCGCCCAATCTCCCCACCACTTTTCGATCCCCCCTCCATTTTCCCCCAAGCCCCGCCCAATCTCCCCACCACTTTTCGATCCCCCCTCTACTTTTCTCACAATCCCCCCACCAATTTCTCAGAAACCCCCTCCATTTTTTCATAAGCCACACCCATCACCTCCCTACCTCATCGGAAATGTTATAGGTTAGGCAGTACATATTTTACCATTGCTCCAAACACTTAATTATTATGCCCGTCTGTGTATGGATATGTATCAGATGTAAGAGTGTATTAAAGGAATACAGTACGTTCAAAAATGAAAAAATATTCACCGTGTGTGACAATTGTGATATACAACCTATCAAGGCACCTGCTGCATAATTGATTTCACATTTCATACTAATAAGTGAAAGTAGTGGCGGATTTTCAACCTCCCCTCCACCATAATTTAGGATCATTCCCTCCCTTCATATCATATATATGATCATCATCATATATATGTATGGTGAGGACCTCCCATCTCTCCCACCACAACTCAAAACCTCCCACCGCAATTCAGCACCCCCACTATATCAAATTATTCTGATTATAAAAAGAGACGTACACAGGCATTGTAACAAAGTTTTTTGTGTCAACTAGTTAAAGAAATTCAAGTGTTCACAATGGCTTACAGTGGTAGTTTATTTAGTTTACCTGAACTGAGTATTAATGATTTAATTAATAATTGACCTCCAGCACCGCAAGACAAAAATGAAATAGTAGTACTTGGTGAGCGAAGGTACCAACTGAATAAATCTAGAAGTAAATATGTGACAACGGGATTATCACATGACTTCTGTTATAACCCATGTGTGAAGCTAAGTGGAAACAAACTTGATGTAATAATTTTTAACGAAAAGGAGTGGCTTCATTTTCTCACGTATCAAGGTGTAATAACTAATTATGTATACTCCAATGATAAAGTTGAACCAGTAGAGACTGATAACTTTCTTATAAAATTTGAGCAAATTTCCTATTCCAGAGTTATAAAAATAATAAAAAATAACTCTTACATTTACTTGGGATATGAATCGATTTGCAAGTTGTGGGAAGCATTACCACTCATTAAGGCTAACATTGAGACCTTAAAAAGATTGCAATTCCAAAGTTATTTCAGGAATGTGGTGAGAGAACTACAACATCAAGAAGGAAATGTATTTGAAAATGCAGTAAATCTTATTGAAAAGAATAAAAATGGCTATAATGAAAATACCATTATGCTTATGGAGTTAATTTATATTTATCCAGATATATTGGAAGCTGAATATTGTGGTAGGATCTAAAGATGAAGAAAGTGACATTTAATTTAAGAGACAATAAGATTAATTTTATGGTGGTGTGGAATTTTGCGTATAAATTATCAAGAAAGAGATATTGGGAAATTGTAGCCCTCGATAGAGTTCGGTTTAATAGAAGAATAAAACAAACTTCAAATATTATAAACCCCATTTTAGACAGTACTCATAGATATAATGTATATAATGAGAGATTTTGTAATTTATATGATACTTAATCATATATAACCACATAGGTAGTATTTTTGTATTTATGTATGTGAAATAGATATATAGAAATAAAACATATTTATGCTTGAATATTTGTTTTATTAGGTAAAAATATATTATAAATTAAATAATACATGAAAAAAGTAATAAAATATAGATTATATTCATACAATGCTATTATTTGAAATCCATGAATTATGCTTATTGCTTAATCCTAACCATTTAACATAGAGCTTGTTATTCTTTTTTCTTAAAATTTTTTCCACGAGATATACATCGGGATACTTTACTTTCTGCATTTCTTCCTCATAAAAACTCCCTAAAATTTCCTCTCCCATTTGGTCTTGTAAAAGGTAAGTTCTAGGATTACCTTTATGAACTTTCCTAATTTTGAAAATTTCATTAGACCAGTTAGGCATATATCCCTTTGAAAAAGCTTGTCGATATTTACTAATCCTCACATAATCATTTACTTTAAATTTTTTTTTCCTTGGATCGACTGTTTTCGGGTGGTTATAGACAGTTTTTAATAAGCGTTTTTCATCTTTCTTTTTAACATTTTTAGGTTGCATCCCAATTGTCCTATGTTTAGTGTTATTGTATTCAACAACAATATCCGGTAACAAATTTAACCACTTATAGTTTCCGTTTAGACTAAAAAGTTTCCACATTTTATTTTTTAAAGTCCTATTAACTCGTTCCACAACACTTGCTTTGAGATCTGTATAAGAGCTATAATGGTTAATTTTCATCTCATCCATTAATTTTTTAAATTCTTTATTGTAAAATTCTTTACCCAAATCTGTTTGCAAATTTTTCGGTACAGCTTTGATATCTGATAAGATCTTTTTCATTGCTTCCGTAACATTTTTTCCGCCTTTAGTTTTCACAGGTTCACACCAAACAAATTTTGAGAATACGTTAATAACTACTAAAATATATTTATAACCTTTGTTTACTTTAGCATAAGGGATCATCTGTACAAGATCTGCTTGAAAAAGATCATTAATACCTTTAACAATAACTCTTCTTCGTTTAAAAGATTTTCTAGCTGGTTTATGAAGTTCATTTACTATTTCCTTTTTAATGTTACTCATCTTTACTTATCGATAGGGTAAATGAATCCTTAACTTCCCACATACACTATTTATCTTATTATTTTAGCCTCTTTTAATTCCTCTATTATTGAAATTATCTCGTTATTATGTCCCGTATTTCCTGCCAACTGTGAAGCTATGAGTAGTCTTAATCGGTCTATTATTTCATTATAATCATCAAAATGTTTATATTCAATTTTTTTATTATCAAGTTCCATCAGTGTTAATGCACCACCTTTTTTTTTTTCATTATTTGCCTTCCTTATTTGTTCCCTTGTCTTTCTCATTTGTTCAGGTGAAGAAAGTGAACTCACTCTCGATCTCGTCACGGGTGGCTTAGCTTCTGAAGAAAATGTATTTATTCTTGGTCTTACCACAGCAGGTATTGCCGATGCACTTTTTTTATTAGCCCTTTCTTGACTCATCGAGTGCAAGGTAGAAACACGTGGTTTAATAATATCTATAAATTTAGACGCATTTGATGTAGATAGACCTCTCTCCGGATCATAACCTAGGTAATGAGCATTACTCCTCCTAATTATATCAATATACTGATCCACATCAGATGCTCGATGCCCTGCTGGATGCTTTTTGAACATTAATTCATACAATCCTGGCGTACCTTTGTATGGAAACTGATCATCAATAATAAAATTAGCACCATCAAAATCAACAGTTGCAGTGCCAATAGCGAATTTCTTCTTAAATGGGTCGAAGTAAATACCAAAGGTATCATCAAACTCGTTTTGTGAATCCTCAATTTTATCTTGTATGTATGCTCGCGGTAGAGGTGCATTAAATTGTTGCAAGTATCTCTCATTTTCTGATAGTACGGATGGATCTACTACCTGTGATGGAAAAGTTTCATCAAAGAAACTCCCTACATATTGAGGTCTTTCTTGGGTAGAGTCAAAATGAAATGTTTCATCTTCCAAATTAGTGGGTGCTGTGTGATAAAATTCAAGAGGGACTGGATCAATTGATCGCCTGTTTAAACTCTCATTTTTTATTTCTGTTTTCAAAAAAGATTTACGTGGATCACTTTCATTATTAACGATAGTTGTTACTAATTCACGAAGAGGTCGCGTTATCGGTTTATAAGTTTCCTCCAATGCTAACTGAGATTTAGCAATATCAGTTTTCAAACTTCTATACTTTTGCCTTAAGGCATCTCGCGTCTTTAACAGCTCTGCTGCCACTCTACTATCCATGGTGAATGGTTGATAATATTAATGTCTCTATTTTATATATGAAAAAATTGATCAAAACCTTTTCGATATCTCCCAGAGTTGATTGGACAATCTTTATCGATTACAACGAATCCATATTTATCATTCCAACAAAATGCACAAAGTTCTTTGAAATCTTGGAAACTCATATCAACGTTTACATGATCATCATAGATATGTTTGAGATTGGTAAGGTCCTGAGGAAATATCACAAGAAGATTGGCATTGTCTCTACATAATTGTTTAGGGATAGCAGCGTAGGTTTGACATAAATAAAAACAATCAGTGTTTTTATGACGCCCAAAAGAAAAATAGCTTTTAATAATACTTTGATCACATGATACCAAATCATCGAATATTATGACTGAATTCGGTTTTATTTCTTCTGGAGGTATCACTGCATCCCCGTCATTATATTCGAAATATCCAATTTCATTCATAGGTTTCACAAGCATCCTCAGATATTCATATTTCGGTTGGTATAGAGATTTAGAATATAAATAAATATTTTCAAAACGTAAACCGTTAGGATGTTCCAACAAACTAAGCATTACATTTGTTTTTCCAGACCCAGAACTTCCAACTAGAAGTCCCCGTTTCGACTGTCCACCAAATAAAATACCATGTTTTTGAAAAGTCTTTGTCTTGGAAATTTTGTCGTGATTGACTATTGGTAAAATTGTTGCTTGCTGTTGAATCTGCATTGTGTTCAAATAATCACATCACACTAGTGTGAAATCGAACTGCATTAGAAAGAGAACTGCTAAAAACTGATCAAGCATAACCCTCTACTCTATATAAAAGGGTATTCTACAAAACCAAGAATCAGTTTATTCCATAATTTGGGATATAATGGGTCGAACCAAAAGTTCACAGCTTACTTGTACTAGAAACTCTAAAAAGAGAGGACGTGGTCTGCTCAATAGTATAATAAATAAACTTCCCGTGGAACTACATATACCTGGTTATAATTATTGTGGGCCAGGAACTAAACTCACAAAACGCCTAGAACGAGGTGATAGAGGAATTAACCCATTAGATGAAGCGTGTAGAGAACACGATATAGCATATTCCAAATTTGAAGAGGTTGAAAAAAGGAATCAAGCAGATAGGGAATTAGCTGAAGCTGCATTTAAACGTGTAAAAGCACCCGACTCTGGTTTTGGTGAAAAAGTCGCTGCATTGGGAGTTGGTGGGGTAATGAAATTAAAGAGTAAATTGGGAATGGGTCTTAAGCGACGAAAAAATCGTGATTCAACGAAGAAGAGGAAGAGAGGTGGACAAATAAATGTAAAGGTTGCTGTAAAAAAAACATTAAAATCAAAGAAGCGAGGGAAAAGAATTCTCAACACTCCAAAAAGAGGGGGGGTTCTTCCACTTCTGTTACCTCTTTTGGGAGCATTAGGAGCTGTTGGAGGGGGTGTAGCCGGTATTGTGAAAGCAGTTAACGATTCCAAGTCAAATGGTAAGGTGATAGCTGAACAATTGAGGCATAATTTGGCGATGGAACAGGCCGCTAAGGGGAAGGGTTTATATTTAGGCCCTCATAAGAAAGGTTCTGGATTATATCTTAAGACGTATAACAGCAAAAAAAACTAATTAGGCTACCTCACCGTCCACTTACTAACATAGATTTAATGAAATACTCGAAAATTCTAAAAATTCCAAATTTTCGAGGTATTTTCATGAGAGATACACTCCCCAAAAAAATTAGGAAAAAAGAATCTGGTATAGTAAATCTGGATATCAATGATGGAGATGGAACTCACTGGATTGCATATATAAAGAAAAATAAGGAAATAGTTTATTTCGACAGTTATGGAAATTTAAGACCCCCAGATGAGTTGAGAAAATATTTTTTAAGTGATGGTAGCCTGAATGAAATAAAATATAATTATGATTCTGTACAAAATTATGATTCATATGTCTGTGGACATTTATGTCTATTATTTTTATATAATCAATGTAAATAAGTTTTTCTTATTCATTTTCTAATAAACGTTCAAAGTATCACTATGTCTTTTACATTCGCTCTCAGTGGAGAATCTTCTGTATTAAATTACAATTTCAATCCACCGATATATTTAGATGATGAGGCAGATTATGAAATTGGATTAACTAATTTTGATACTTATAATATTATCCCAAATATTGACAACAACAATAATAAATTTGCGTGGGGAAGAAATAATGAACATATAGTTCAAATACCTGTAGGGTGTTATGAAATCGATGATATTTTAAAAATCATGACAAATAAAATAGTTCAAGAAGATGATGAAGCAGTTCTTAGGATTGATATAGATATTAACACATCCAAAATTATTATAAGAACAAACAGGATAATTAATTTTAACGTGGAGGATTCGATAGGTCCAGTATTAGGCTTCAAGAAAAGAGAGTTAAACGCTAATGATACTAATATTTCCGATGATCCAGTAAAGGTTTCCAAAGTGAATGCTATCTGCATTGACTGTAACATTGCTGTTGGTTCTTTTTTTAATGGAAAACCTGTTCACATCATTCATCAGTTCTATCCAACAGTTCCAATTGGGTATAAAATAGTAGAATCACCTCTAAATATTATTTACTTCCCAGTGAGCGTTAAAACCATCAACAACATCACAGTTAAAGTGATTGATCAAGAAGGACATCTTGTCAATTTTCAAAAAGAAACGATAACTGTTAGACTACATCTTAGAAAATCAATTCGATAATAAAATGGTGTTGATATTTAATTCAAGGTCTCCCATTCATACACAAAAACCACACTATAAAAGGATACGTAGGAAAAAAGTCAACAGTTCTAAAAACACTCTCAACAGAATAACATCAGCAAATCGACGGTTCTTAAAATCACTTGGATTCGAAGTATTAGTATAATGGAATTACTTAATATAACCGAGCAACCCATAATTGACAACTCCGTAGTAGAATATCAGTATCATTCATATCAACCCAATATATCTGGAACTCTAGATTATAATGATGAAACGAGAATTACCATTCAGGATTTAGATACCTATACAGCACCATGTTATAGCTATTTATACATCGAAGGAAAATTAACAAATGAGGATGGAACTTCACCTACCAACTTAGAGTTTATCAATAATGGTGTTGCGTTTTTATTTCGAGAAATTAGATATGAGTTAAATGGAATAGTAATAGATTCCGTGAGAAATGTTGGCTTAGTTTCAACTCTATTTAATTATCTATCACTGAATCAAAATGAAAGTGTTTGTATGGAAAATGCTGGATGGTTCCCAAAACAGAAAAAAGGTAAAAAACCTAAAATTTTGATAGATACAAGTGGAAATTTCAACGTCTGTATTCCATTAAAATTCCTGGTTGGTTTCTTTGAAGATTTTCAAAAAATAATCATTAACATGCGACAAGAATTAGTACTGGTACGTAATAGTAATGATTTTGACTGCATTACAAATACTAAGGATGAAGTAGATAAAGATGGTGTTGCTATAGATGAAAAGCCGAAAATCACGATTTCTAAATTATTTTGGAGAGTTCCACATGTTACCGTGGGTATTTCAGAGCAGCTTCGATTAAATAAAATTATAAGTAGGAATGTGGATCTTCCTATAACATTTAGAAGTAGGGAACTGATTGAATATCCATCTCTACCGGCCTCAAGCAGACATACGTGGCCTGTCAAGACATCTACTAAAGTTGAAACTCCTAGGCATGTAATAATAGCATTCCAAAAAAATAAGAAAGGAAATATTAGGGCTGATATGAGTAAATTTGATGATTGTGATCTTAGAAGCATTAGAGTTTTCTTGAATTCTGAAAGATATCCATACAATGATTTATATCTAGACTTCAAGAATAACAAATTTGCAACTCTCTATCAAATGTTTGCCGATTTTCAAGAATCCTATTACCCCCACCAAATAAATCAACCCATTTTCAATCCCACTGAATTCAAAGATTTTGCACCAATAGCTCATATTGATTGTTCTCGTCAAAAAGAAGCTTTACAAACAGGATCGGTGGTTATGAGAATAGAGTTTGAGACTGGCACCCCTACTACCACGGATACTAATGCATATTGTCTCATTCTGCACGAGAAGCATTTCACCTATAATCCTCTAACAAAAATCGTTCGTCAGCAGTAAAATGCGCATGACATATTTTTACCTATATATAAAAAAATTATAATGTAAATTATTAGTATGAATATGAGATCAGACTATATTCAAAAGTTAAAAGAACACAGAAAAAAATTACGTGACTTAAGAAGAGCGATTGAATTATACTGTATAAAAGAGAAGATGCTAAGAGAACTACAACGTTTAAAGATATGAAAATTATTATCGATGTTCAAGGATTTCGAATCGAAAACAATAAGTTTATTGTTAAAGAACTGGCAGGATATGATGGAATGAAAACGTGTCACTATATATTTAAACCACCCTACCCATTTAAGATGCTTTCACCAGACTTACAAAAACAAGTGTGCTGGTTAACAGGAAATTATCACTGCATTAAGTGGTCTGATGGCTTTACACCACTACACATGTTTGGAAAGATTATTGATAATTTGGTCACATCTGATGATTGTGTTTACATAAAAGGAGGAGAAAAGGCGAACTACATTAGACAGTTCACTTCACAACCCGTTATTGAATTTGAGGAGCAGCCACCTTTACGAAAATCTAGTGCAAAATGTTTTTATCATTTAAATACTAATTGTATGTGTGCACTTTCTAATGTATATTATTTGTATGAAAATTTTATAATGTCATGAGTAAAACAATAAAAAAACTATAAATGAATTTCTGTTGTTTTTATTTAAAAAATTTTATAACAATACAACTACTAACAAATACAATTCCAATTTAGCTACACATCTTCACTACTATCAGTCAGAATCCCCATTACAAGCTATTACCTTGCTGGCAAGATCCGGCTCCAAAAATTGTTTTATCCGATCCAAATATGCGCATAGATTCAAATCTATCAAAGATTGCACAAAGCAGTGCTGACAGATCGCCCTCTCCAGAAAGTTGCAACATTTTCTATATGCTTCATCAAATCTCAAGGCTAGATCGTTACACGCATCCTCTTCGTACATTACCATTCCATAAACTATTTTGTATTTCATATTTGAAAATATATGTCTTAAATAAATCACACCACTTTCTAAATCAACAATTTTGATTTCTTCTTCCAAATACGCCAACATCTTGAAATTTACTGTTTATTTCTTCCCGAACTAAATTGATAGTCACTAAAGTGTCCGTGTTTTAT